>JAXQQM020062906.1:0-53897 GCA_034641835.2 Pinus albicaulis | reverse complement strand
ACTATATTTAAACTAAGCGGTAGGTAGTAGCTCCTTTGTAGCCTTGTCTTTTATAGTGTTATCTTTTATATAATTGTTATAGCATGTCCTGGTAAATGACATTTGATTCAGAGGTTATAGAAATTGTATTGTCAATATTTCCATTAATTAGGTGACCATTTTGATTTAATTCCATTTTCCACGTCTTTCGTAGCAAATTTCTCTGTGTGGATGAAGATAAGGTTCACTATCACTGTTAGTGCCCGTACCATAATTTTCAATCTGAAATTACATGTTTTGTGGTGGGCCCACACTTACACTATTGTATGGTAGTGACTCACACCTCACCATTTTTATTTTTATTTAATTCCATTTTCCACGTCTTTCTGCGAAGTTTCTCGGTGCGAATCAAGATAAGGTTTCCTATCAATGATTTTTTTTTACATGGTCGCCAATATAACATCAGGATATATCCAATATCCTGCCAGTCAAATATACCAATTCTTATGATTCAGCAAGAGCCGAGACCTCTCAGGAAAGGGGGAGCCTACTCCTTGAGCAAAGATCATAGCAATCCACATACTCAATGAAATTTGAACTGCGGTCTCTTGGGTTTCACCCAAAAAAACTTTCCATCAAACCACACATCACTGTATAAAGTTTCCTATCAATGTTAGTGCCCGTACCATAATTTTCAATTTGACACTGCATGTTTTGTGGTGGGCCCACACTTACACTATTGTAAGGTGGTCATACCTCACCATTTTTATTTTGATTTAATTCCATTTTCCACGTCTTTCGTGGAAAATTTCTTGGTGCGGATGAAGATAAGATTCCCTATCACTATTAGTTCCCGTACCATAATTATCAATCTGAAACTACATGTTTTGTGGTGGGCCCACACTTAACACCATTGTAAGGTGGTCATACCTCAGCTTTTTTCCATGACAGTGACATTAGGCATCATAGTCAATAATCATGTGCATGGCTTTGCCAATGCTCTTCATTTGAATGTCAATAGTGTGAAAGAGGAGCACTCTTTGTTTCCATAATGTGTAACATGCACGTCACAGGTGGAGAGAAAATTCCACAACGAAGGTCCACTAAGTGGAGTAAGGGCAACGATGCACATCCCCTAATGTCAAGGACCGTCCGTGAATATTCCGTTGAACATATTACTCGAGGACAATTATGCGGAGGCTGTGAATATGTTGTTAGCGGTGTGTAAAGTAAAATACCTATCATTACAGAGAATAATTATAATAAAAATGTTAAGGAACCTCTTGAGGGTGAGTAAGGCTTATGACCAAGTAAAAGAGGCATGGAATATTAGCTATGCTCTATGTTTCAATTATTTTGATGAATTGTTTTTCTTCAGTAATTTAAGATAATTATCCTTTTTTCAGTGATTTAAATGTTTGCTGCGTGGAGATGAGAGCATATGTTTTTTTTTTTCTTTGCTGAGGTTAAAATGTAATTGTTGTGTCGTATTTTAAGCATTAATGGTTTGGGGATCACCTATTTTTTTCTTTCTTTCTTAAGGGGTTAAAATGTAATTTTTGTGCCTTATCTGAGGTATTAATTGTTGTTGTTATATTTTTTCTAGATATAAATTTGACAAAAAATACATAGAATTGACATTTATTATAATCATTACTTTTGTACTTGTTTTTATTTTTTATTTTTTTTATTGCAATTTACCATAAAATCTTATTCTCAAATTTATAAATTCAGCCTATGTATGATTCAAATTACACTTTGAGATTGATCCACATGTTATTTGAAAAATATATTGAAATCTCAAAGTGAATTAATATTTTTACAATAATTAATATTGTAAATAGTTCATGAAAATAAAATATTCAAAAAACTTTTTAATAAAAATTTAACCCACTTCAATTCAATATTTAATGTGTATTTTCAAGAAATATTATAAAAAAAAATTAATAAAAATTTAACCCATGTCATACACCTTGCAATCCAATATTTAATGTGTATTTTCAAGAAGGTATAGACATGTGAACCGCAACTAACGAAACTTTATTGAGATTATTATGTTTCACACTAATGAATTTAGGGGTTTTAATTAAGTTCAAAGTTATATGATTGTATTAATCTAGGCACAAACAATTATTATTGAATGGACTTGGTTTAATCATTTTCCTCAATAAACTTTATTTACACTATATATTTTATTATTTAATTTTAAATCATGATGCAATATAAAAAATAAAATTGAAGTGAAACACTACAATAAATAAGGTTTTCTCTTTTTTCGTTACAATTTTAATCGTAACTTAAAAAATAAAATAAAAAATTATTTCTTAGAAATATTTTGCACTCACACTTAAGCCTAGTTTGTTAAAAGGATGGAAGAAATAGTCATAATTGGTGTTATAGATGGATTTTTATAGGAGGAAGAATGGCCTTAATCAAATAAGTGTTGGAGGGATTACCTGTTTTATGTTTTACTCTTGCAAAGATTGCCAAATAAACTCTTCACAAAATTCAGCAATGTATGAGTATATTTTTTGGAATGACAGGAAGAGGTGTGCCTTCAGGCACTTAGTTAAGTGGGACTCTTTGGCCGAGCCAAAGAACTGTGGTGGATGGGGATTCAAAAATCTCCACTGGTTTAGCCTTGCCCTGGTAATGAAAAGCACCTAGAGGGATTTTACAAGAGATAATATATGGAGAAAAATCATCCTAGAAAAATATCTTCATAATTAGTCGATTATGGATTGGCTATGGTCTTTTAATCAACCCTCTCAACATGCAAGATCAAGCTTTTGGAAGAGAATGATGGCTACGATCCGTTGGATCAAAAAACGGGTAAGTTGGAACGTTGTAAAAGGTGACTAGGTTAATTTGGGTACTTTTCCTTTCATGGGTGGTCCTTATGTCTCTCATCTATCTTTTGATCTCATTAATAAACTTAGTCTTCTAGGCATCTTATAACTGCGATAGGCTTCCAATTTTTCCTTGAATCAGGATTCTACTAGCAGGTGGAAATTTTTTGATGAGCTAGGTTTACTGGGTTCGGCTGTTGTAGAATGGAACTTGTGGAATCACGTTATTTGATGAGGAAGACTCATTCACATGGGCATGGAAATATTCATTGGGAAAAATCATTTCTTGTCATTCTTACAATGCAATCTTTGATTCTTTAGCTCAACAAAGGGATACCTGGTGGCATGTTAAAATCTGGAATTGGCATTTAGCTCCTAAAATAAAATATTTCATATGGTTGGATATAAGAAATCATATTCTAATAGGTGATGACTTATTGAGGAAGGGCTTTTACGGCTGACTGCATGTCCACTATGCCTAAATGAGTCTGAATTTGTTCCTCGCCTCTTCTTCAAGTGTGTTTTTTCGAGGAAACTATGGGTTGAAGTGCTTGGTTCTCTTAACATCAAGGCAGTTGAACTCTATGAGCCTCTGGACCAATATCTTCTCTGATGGGATCAAAATATGGGATACTTCAAAATATTTCCTATCTACATGGCTTGGGAAATTTGGAAGGTAAAAATAAGCTCGTCTTTGAAGGCAAGCCCAAAGAATACCAAATTATTATTGGACAAATCAGAGGTTTTTTTGGGATTATTTTAAACATGGGAAACCTATTAGCAACACATCCTTTCTTCCCCCCATGTTATGCCTCTGCATATGTTGGGTTTTTCTATGGTGCTTATCAAGCAAGGGTTTGCAGAGGAGGTGCTAAAATACTCCTCCCTATAATTATATCCTACTACATCTGGTTAAACTTCGCCGAGGGTACAAATACTAATGTTGAAGTGACAGTTTCATAAGTGCTCTTACTCATTGTTGCGTCTCTGAATTTACCATATTTGTACATCTACGTGGACTCTAAGTGTGTAATTGAATGGTTGGAAGGGAAGAATTATTTGAGGGTCCTTTCCTTAACTTGTTGGATTAATAGAATCCAAAACCTCAAAGGAATCTTCGAAAACCTAACCTTCCACCATATCTTAAGAGAGTGGAATCAATAGGCTGACCTCCTATCAAAAAACCTTTTGCAGGAGGAGGAAGGGAAAAATTATTTGAGGGTCCTTTCCTTAACCTATTGGATTAATAGAATCCAAAATCTCAAAGGAATCTTCGAAAACCTAACCTTCCACCATATCTTAAGAGAGTCGAATCAATAGGCTGACCTCCTATCAAAAAACCTTTTGCAGGAGGAGGAAGGAAGAAATTTCAAAGAAAAGCGAAGAGCCCCTCAGCTTCTAAGGAGGGGATCTATTCAAGTCCCTTGTGATGAGAAACTGATCCAGATGAACTTTCTCTCATAATTTAGTGGTGAAGCACTTCTCAAAGCATTTCTCTAGCTAACTATCAAGTCATCCTTTTAGTCTTGTAGTCATTCAGTTTGAATGGGGATGGATTATCTCTTGTTTTGGTGCATAAATCAATATAAAATGATGTCTAGTTTTTTTTTCTTTTTATGGATAGTCCATCTATTAGTATGTGCTTTGTTGACTGTTCATTTTTTTTGGCTCTTTCCTCGTCGACTTCAGCTCAAACCACTAGTTTGTGGTCTCATTTTTATGTACTCCTCCAAATTCTAATGGAATGGATGATATTCCTTTTTTGGAATATATATATATATATATATATATATATATATATATATATATATATATATATATATAGACATAGACATTGTAATTTTTTATATTAGAGATTTTATTACATACAATTTCTTTTCCACGTGATTAAGACGACATATGATACTTCATATCAATTTGATTTTTTCGACATTCTAATTTATATTATTTATTTGTTGTTGAATTAGGATGAGTGTAAATTTAAAGCTAAATAAGTAGTTTGTTATAATAATTAACTTTTCATATATATATACTAGAAATTGTAAATTTTCCTCCTTATTTGGTCTAATAAGTTAAAGATGGAATAAAATGCACAAGCACATTTCAATAAAATCTTAACTTTTGTAACAAATGATGATGTTGGGGCTAATGTTTCATCCAAAATTATCTATGCACCTATCTCTATTTTGCTCCAGTGTTATCTATTCCATTAATTGCTTCCCATTCGTTGTATTCAAATGTGTTTCATTAATAGATTTATGAATTTGTTCAAACATCCAATAATTTCTATCGATTATTTTTTGTGTAAGAGACATTTTTCATTGTTGAAAGAATTTTTTTATATGCAATTTAGTTATTTATTATTTTACTTTAATTTAGATATCAATTACTTTTTGCATAAGAAGTAGGTGCCAATCAACAATGTTGCATATTGCACTTGTAATTTGTTTGTATTTTATAATACTATATTGTGTGAAGTGAAGATATTTCCAATTTAAAATTTATTTATTTTACTATGTATTAATAAGATATTTCCTTTTTGTTTAAGATATTATTTCTACAATTATAATATTAATAATTTAATGAAAAACTTTATAGTTATGAATTGTATTTTGATAATCATTTTGATGAAAATTATAACTTGGCAAGTAAACATGTGAAATGGATATCTTAGAATGTAGGGAATTCTACATTAGCTAGATCCTATAACATCATTAAGTGATAAAAAAACATTGCACATAAACAACTAAAGTTACAACTGGCACATAAATAACATTTAATAAAAATAAACAAAGTATTATTAAAAATGTATATAAAATAAATTTGGTTTGAAAATGGATCATTGAAACTCAATCTTCTTTTTCAGTTAAAAATATTCACTTTAAACTTTATTTAATTATAATTTAAAAATGATAGCCCTAGAATGGGTTTTTTCACTATGTTAATTTTTTTTTTTAGCTCAAGGTTAAATTCTTTTCATTAAGGGACTCATTTTTTCACAATCAGGTCATGTTTGACAATATAGTCAAAGAATTTATCATAATTATCAGTGCACATACACACATATATATTTTTATTCAAAGTCTTTAGCATAAATATATTTTCATTCAAAATCTTTAGCATAAAGAAAATGAGATCATGAACTTTATACATATGTGACAATTTGATGCTTATAAGTGAATATATATTTTCATAATTAGTCATTTTGTTAAAGACTTTCATAATAAAAATGTGTAAAATGTTTTTCCAATGTTTTAGGTGGACACTTCACCCATTGTGAGAGATTAGAAAGCTTGCTAATGTTCAAACGAGTGTGGAGGAACCTTTAAGTAGACTAGGACACAAAATAGTTACTATAAATCAATGGTCGAATTAAGAATAAAATTTTAATTAAAATAGATCATAAAGTAACTATTTGAAGAAATTTAATAAATCTGAACACAAAATAAGAAAAAAAAAATTATATATATATATATATATATATATATATAAAGAAAGATTAAAATTACAAGTAACTAAATTTAAGGCTAGCAAGATATTGTTTTATATATATATAAAATAAAGTATGGTAAAAGAGAGATTAAAATTGCAAGGAACTATGTTTAGGGTCAATAAGGTATTCATTTTTTCCAATACTAAAAGGGATTTGCATTTAATGTGACAAATCTACATGGGGAAATTAAGAAGGAAAAAAAATATATATATATATATATATATATATATATATATATATATATATATATATATATATATATATATATATATATATATATATATATATATATAAAAGAATGATAAAAGAAAAAAAGTTAATAGATTAGATTATAGAGATGGAAGTAAAGTGGGAGGGATGAATAGGATAGAGGAAAGGATATGAGAGAATAAATAAAAGATTAAAATAACATAATAAGGAAATTAGGAGGAGCTAAATCAAATAATTAAGGGAAGAATTGGGAGATAGTTTAAAAAGGGATAAAACTCAAAGGAGATATGAAGGAATTCAAAGAGGAAGCTAATGGAAGAACTTAATGAGTGAGTTGATGGATGAGAGGTTGCCAAGATTGGCTTAGCTTACAACCATCTTCCCTATTGAAGTTGTTGGGATGATTCTTGATTTCAAGAGCTTCCTAGATGACATGAGATTTATAGAAAGGAATAGGGACAAAAAAAAATTATTAATAAAAAAAGATGAGATGCTTGGAATCAAAAGAGTACTCAGTTATGATAGACTTCAACAATCAATGGTGCTTTATATCAACAATGTTCTCTTTAAGTTGGGTTTTTGAAGGTTCGACCAATCTGACCAATGTAATATTTCATGTAGGAACAAGGAATTTGGTAGACTTGCATACCTATCGTAGGATATGTAAAAACACAAATATACTCTTAATTAGATTTATATATATAATATTTCCTAACTTATCTAATTCACTAGAGGATCTAATAGGGACCATACATCTCCAATGCAAGGTTATATTGGTGTTTTTCTTTTAGAGATGTCTATCGAAAGGGTTGAAGGTGAAGAAACACCTAATCCCTTTCTGTAAAAGAATGTTATGAATAATGTTGGTAAGCTTGCATCATTTATTTTGACCCAAAACCAAATGGATTCTTTAGTATGAAGGGTGTTATATGCTTCACGAATCTTGGATGTGCTAAGAATATGAAGCCACTACCTAGAATTTTTCGGCCATACAAAACTCAATATGAGGTTCTTAGATGTAAACAACTTCATATGATGTCATTTTGGTAGTGTCATGATAAGTGGTATTGTATCACAATCCTACAAGAAAATGAGAATACTCTTTACCACTTATTATGGTTTCCTTGACAATCCTCTCTCTTTCAAGGTCTTTACATGAATAAACACAACTAAATAGTAGAGTTCTTCTTGGTCTACTGGACTCAAGCGAAGGGCGCTCTCTCTTGTTTCCTCATACAACACATTTCAAGCCTAGAATATATAGTCCAACTTCCAATCATAGGTTTACAAGTTCATCAGGTTGTGATTCTTAGGTTTACAAGTTTAAAAGATTGTAGGTTGACACACAAAATTCAACTCTTTTTCTTTGCCTTTGTCTCTAATTGCTATCATCCTCCAAAATCTACTCAAAATAATTAACTAAAAAATTGACATATTTTTTACCCATGAGCATTGCTTCACACAAGAGAGTTCCAAGTTCCCCTTCTTGGGTTGTGAAGTCAACTAGGACTCTACTATGAGATACACAACCTATGCTTGGGCATCTCCAATACCTCCTCCCCCATCCTCTCATAGCTACTTGGGTAGTTGGTAGTTCAAAAAGGATGTTAAGGGTCAAAAATTTGAATTTAGGGAACTTAGATAGGAAAATTCCTAATCTCCCTTAGAAGATTCCTAAGTGGCCCATTCTTCCAAACATCAAGATTCATATAGGCTAATCCTTCTTCTTCATCTTTGGTAGTTTGTAATTAAATCAAAATATTTACATCATATAACCTTAGCAATATATTCATGTTCAATATTGAACATTATCATATTTTAATTACATTGCAAAACTTGGGGATTAGAAAAAAGGCTGTTACATTAGAAATCATAATGAAGAAGATCTATTTTTCATTGTTGGCAAATCCTAGACTTTGTGACTTAAAGGAAATATTTTAGAAAATGGTATTTAAAATGATGGATGGTTGAAGTCAAAACTACTATGGTCCATATAGTAGCCTCATGTATTTCATATATATAGATTTTTCTTCAAGAAACTACTAATATCTTTAATCTTATAAATAATGAAAGTTACTAGTACCCTTGATCTCATAGAAGAGGAAAACTACAAAAGAAATGAATTAGAAAACCCATCATAATTACCACATTTAATGAATAAATATAATAATGTAATATTGTGTGAAAACTAACTAATTCAAAGGTCTTGAAAATGAAATTTGGAGGGTTAGGTTTAGGGTGAAAATACAAATAAATCCCAAAATTTAGCTTGCAAAACTTAGTCGCATCATAACCAAATTTTACAAATAAGTTCCCTAGTACAGGGAGACAACATTACTGATGCTCATAATATATTTTAAAGAAAACAAGCCTTAATATTCATCTACCTTTCCTCACAATCTTGAACCCACTACATATCCCCATTTCAAATGTTGTTTGAACACCCAAATTTTATGAAAACCTTGAACTCATGGTTATAAAGCTTTCTTTTTAATTCCTTGGTCACTATCAATATAAATCTGTTAATTAAAAGTGCTAACATAGCTATTTAAAAACTTTATTAGTTGACAAAAAGTACAAATGTGTTCTCAGGAAAATGAATTCTAAATATTGGTAATTGAAGATCTCATATTTTGGAAATATTATAGATTAGATATAAATATACCATGAATTGCTCAATTTTGAAACCACACCAATTTTATGAGTTGTTATAGCATGAGGATGTTGAGTAACATTTGGGTATAGCAAGAAGTCATAGTTGTAGAGATTAAAAAATAAACTATTGGTATTTTAGTCATACAACTCTAGTAACTTATTTATTGAAGTAGATTTAAAATATTTGATGGTGTTTATCTTTAGTTTATTTTGAAAGGAAGATCCATGTGTGTTGAGAGTTTTAATTGGTGAATTAAAGCTCTTAATATTTAATTTGTCAATCCGGGCTCGTAAACACGAGCTGCACTACACTTCTTGATTCATTTTGGAGGTCATAGCTTTAATGTTTCCTTTATAATGATCAGCTAAGTAATGAACACACGAATTCTTATGAACAAACAACTTTCGAAAAGAAATCAAACCATCTCACTAACATTAGCCGAATCAATAATCAAATTCAACTTTAGAACTTAAGATCTCTATTGAATCAATCCAACTCTGCTCTTTAAAGGAAATCTGTACTTTGAATGGAAACCTAGTTCTTCACTGCACATGACGTCGATCCCAATCCAAACAAATATAATCTCAATTCCCCGGAGAAAATAAAGCAATCTAAAAGAATTTTAAACAAGCTAAAAAGTCAAGCTATTCACTCTTTGCACTAAGACTTAAACTAATTCTCTCATGCTAACATGCAAGACAAAACTCTGTCTAAAAAAAAAACTCACATTGCCTTGACAATAAATTCAACTAACTTACTAAAACAGAGGAAAATGATTACTGTTAATGTACTTAAAACTAATTAACTTCGCACCTCAAACTTCTAACTGATTCAAAACACATTAACAGGAATAAACATATTCTAAATCTAATTTATGAAAATGAGACTTTTCTGTATCAAAAACACTCTAAATCAAACTTCTGTGATGAAACCCTACGATATAGAAGAATTATCATTGTCCAATTGAAATGCTGGAAAATGAGGACTAAGGCTACACGGAAAGCTTTCAATTGAAATTCAATCACTCTTCAGAGATTCTCACTATGGATTAAACTCACTAAAACTCATATTGTCAAACAACGAAACGAAATTCACATTGATCCTAAAATATTACTGCTTTTTAAAAGTAAAACTTACTGATGCTAATTCAAATCCACACTTGAAAACTCGTATTGTTGCATAACCTATGTAAAATACTACTCTACGAAATAAAATCACTCACTGTTAAATTCAAACTCACACTATCTAATTTAAAAGGCCGGCTTCAAACATACCTACAATACTCAATGATTTGGCTTCAAACACACTTACATTTCTTGCTAATTTATCTCTCCAAAACGCACTCATTGTTCATTACTTCACAAACTTAAAAAAACAATTTCAAAATCAATAATTTCAAATTAAAACGTTGTTTTCAACAGTGAAAGGATATGTAAGGAAAATTGATGTTGTATGAATATGCATCTCATCAATCTATGAACAAGACCACGTTCCTCATCATAATACTACTCAGAATTACACTTACAGTCCCACAACAACCAAAAAAAATTCCAAGCCAACAATGTTCAAATCGGAATGCAATGACTGAGTGTATGGCAATATTTTTTTAATCTTCTGAAGACATTTCGAAATCAACCACTTACAATTTTCATTGATATTATTACAGACTTCCCTTAATTAATTTAAACTATGATTCTCAGATCAAATCATTAGGTGGAACTTATCCATTATAGGAGGATCGACCCTTAGTGAAAAGTTGGTATCTGATTCAAAGTCTTTTGATTCCTTTATAATAGCATAGAACTTTCGAAAGTATTCAGTTCAACTTCATGAGAGATTACAAACCAAATTTAACACGATGTCTCTACGTTTGGCTCAATCAATTTACCATGACTATCTTTGAAGGTAAAACAGAGTATTCCTCTATAATTAATTAGGAATACTCAACCAATGGTTTTCAAATTAAACTGCTTCTACTTAATGAAACCAACCATTGAATAACTCCACTAATCTGGAAAGAAACTACGAGATCTATTCAAAAAATAGACTATCAGTGTTCAAACAACCATGTCTATCTATCTAAAACACTATTAGAAACTTACTTCCAAATTCTAGTTCCGGCATTCTAAATTCATTTGTACACACCATAAAAGAATGCTATCACACAACAATCATTCCTACTCTAAATGCATTGATGAAATTGAGATTTTTCAAGCATTCATGACTTGCAATCCGAAATAAGTTATCACACATTCCAACAATCTGCCAAATCAAACTTCAACACAGTACAACAATCTGCCAATTCAAACTTTAACACAGTCTGATCCATTCGATGCATCAAGGTTGATTGACTTTATAATTGCCATCATAAATTAATGTGTGTATAACTGTTTCAAACTCAGAAATCAAACAGATTGGTTTCTTTTGAGAGGCAGAGTGTAGCTCTGCACAGAGGGCTCACACATAATCATATGAGATTAACAATTCATCCACGCCCATTCATCACTCTGTTGCCTTTGTTATTGATTGTTGGATGCAAATTAAGAATGATTACACTCATAAACTCATTGAATTCACACATAAGATAAATGAAATCCCACAACTATATGGCTACAAAAAAACAAGGAGGCTCGATCCTAGATTGTGGTGGGCCCTTGCCGCACCTGGGTGAGCCTAAGACACTTGCAGTAAAAAGGAAATATAATGCATTAGAATTAAAAACTCACTGTAACTATACTCTCCGTGATGCAAATTAACACATGCCCACGTTAAATCACTGAAACAAAGGTCCTTCGATTAATAAAAAGGAATGTTTTACAACAGCTCGAAGCTTGGTGTTCAACAAATCATAATTATCCAATGCTCCTCCCCCTCTGTTCGTTACAACGTTGGCATTAATAGGCAACAATCTCATACATAGAATAGAAATGGATATATTTACATGGAAAACTCAAAAAACTAAAACTAATCTTAGAATTCCCAATCTGATTGCCATAACAATATTGCTCTTCTTGGCATAAGTACTCCCAACTAAGCACTAACATTAGGATGTGTTGGCCTCACGTTGATCTTGGAACATTTCCAACTTCATTTGACCCAAAAATCCAAAACAAGGTTGCTTGGGAGATTTTTTGCAATTCTGGAATTTTCTGAATTTTATACACATTAGCCTCAAAGAACCCTAAATATCTCCCAAATCGTAAGGGATTTTCAAAAAATATTTTGGGGTTAGTAAATTGGATATACTGGGATCACAACCCATGTTCCCGAATGTCTTCATTTGCCTTCAGTTGCATGGAAAATGAGGTGGAAGTTGGAAGTTTGGAATTTATTGCAGATTTGGGCAATTTTGTGAATTTCCTCCTAGAGACCCATATGAGTGAGCTGGGTGGAATCCAAATTATGGAGAGGTATTATAATATCATTTTTTATAATAACCTATCTCGGTTTCTCTGGAAGCACTTCGAAAGTGCCAAAGCCCTAAATTAGGCATTCCCATACTTAACTGGCTTGTGAGGGATTTCAGCGATGGATCCCTATGATAAATGTACTTCAACAAAACCATCATCGGTAAAACATGACATAATAATATTCAATCATATATAAGTGAAGAAAACTAATGATAATCAACCATAGAGAGTATTTGGCGGCAAGTGATGGAATTAGGGTATAGAATGGCTAAAAACCTAGGGTTTTAGGGTATTAACAATGATATTTCATGATGAAAACATGGGAATATATGAGGCCCAACATCCACCATCCCTAAGGTTTTTCATCCTCATGAAAACAAATAATTTACTCATAGTTAGGTTTTTATGACATCATAGCCTTAGGTAGGGTTAGTTCTTTGTGGAGCAACACTACATGAAGATTTGATTGTCACAGATTTGATTTTAAGAGCGATACAAATCGAGGAAAAACAATAAATATGGTAGGAGAAAAATGATGAATAGGATGATAGGTGACAATGGAAATGGTAGATGAGATGAGGTGGTGATGGATATGGGAAGACATGTGCTTGCATGCTCTATTTTTGCAAGGCCAATGCTTATGGATGGTTTCTTCATGAAAGGCAGCAATGAATTCATCCTCTATTGGACTCAAATTAAAATATGTGTGAATGTAGGAGGGGAAGGAATTATAGTTACTACTTTTTTTACATGAACCATTATGATTATGACCTATAGTAGCATGAAAATGGAGGGTATATGGAAAACCAGATATACGGAATATGTGGTGGTTAATCATCAAAGATTTCTTAAATCTATAATCAATTAAAGAATCTTAAGCCACCTCTACCTCAATTTTTACCCTTGTTGTTGATGTCCTTGGTGTTGCAAGATGAAGTAAATGATGGAATGGCTCGAGCTGATGTGATTGCTGATATGATCTGCTAAAGAAGAAAAAGGTCTCAATATCCACGTTATCCCGAAAATGTTGATGCATGTGTATTTTTCATACACCTTCCTTAAATAACACAAGCACCATCATCAATAATCCTCTTTATTGAAATGAAGAAAATAAGTTAAATTACAAAAAAATTACCTGATCATGCTCTAACCCCAACAATTGTGAAAAATGATAGTGAGAATAATCTGTAAGCATAGGGTGAAAATATGAATCAAACCTGACAATTCTCATCATTTTTTCCCAACATCCCCCCCCCCCAAATGCCTATCATATTGCATGTCCTCATGCAAGAAAAACCTCCTACAGAGACCAAAGACGAAGGGCTAGGGTTTTGTATTAAAGTCATGCTTCATTGACTTAAACCATAGGCTAATTGAGAGCATGTAAGTAAGTTTCATCGGATGTCATCTTCCTTTGCATCAATAAGATAAAAAAAATTAGTGACCAGGATCTAGTGACGTCAATAATGAGCTTTATTATTCCAAAAAAGTAACTAATACTAGGGCTACTAAAAGAAATTCTTAACAATGTTGTTACCGTAGAGATAATGTCATCATAAAATGATTAACCATAAGAATTTCCACAAAGCATCTCAAGATTAATCCAAATTAGCAGGTCTTCACTTTCAATAGCCTCATTATTATAAATAGAAGTGACTTTATTTTAAAAACCAAGCATTAAAATGGATGGGAAATAGGGAAAAATAAATATTACAAAATGATACCTTCCAAGGATGATTGTCCACCGTTACCCAAGCATATAGTTGAAGCTTCTCTTATTCAAGGAAAGTGAATCACCCGTACTAAGGGTCTCACATCCATAAAACCAAATTATTTCGAAAGATACAACTCCAAAGCACACTACCTAAGGATATTTAAGCCATTCTCAGAGAGATATGATAATGAGTTTAGGGAAAGACAAAACAACCAAGAAAATGATAGTGTAAGATTAACTTTAATACCATAGGCATGGCCCTACAAGAAAGGCCTATGACACAGGGATGCCTTTTAACCCAATGAAATGCTTGTGTCGTACCTTTTAGATATATATTTGGAGTCACTTATTTTAATTTTTTAGATGAAGGGTATTGTCCTGCTTGGTAACCAGTATATGCCACTCACAAGAAGTAACATGGATGAACAGTCCCTTGGGATGACCTCTTGTCTTTCAACTTTTGGGAAAGCCATTACTCCGCTTGGTGAATAGGAGCAAGTATTTCATGCATGTTAGGTCTCATGATCATGGTAGATCTGCCATTATGAGACCTCCTATACTCCCCTAAATATTTTTGTAGACTCGATTATGATTAACCTTAGAGGTTAATTAATAAGTGGAGACAGACTCTCCCTTAAGATGATGGAGTGAAAATTTTTAATTACTAATATTTATCGGTTGATCTCCACCCTAAAGACTCAAGAAAATAAAATAACTCGATAATGACTCAAAGATTCCTCAAGTAGGTCATGATAGGGTTCTTATGAGAGCTCATGATGGTTTTATTGGAGTGGTCCACAATAGGAGGCTTTTCTATCTATACCTTCAAAGAGAAACTTGAAAAGGTTTATTGGATGATAGTATATTAAGCTTATGAATGAGAAGTATAACAATAACAATTCCCCTAATTAACCCAATGAATAATATCGCCAATAATCATAGTCACTTTATAAAATATGGGGCATTAAGAGTGAATGGCTTCACAAGTCTTACCACAAGAGTGCATAATGACAAAAAATTCAATGGTTATGCCTTAGGAATTGAAATTTCAAGAATGATGTTGTAACAAAAATTTTATTCATTTATACCCTACCCTAATATAGAGAGAGGAAGGTCTCCTTTAAGTGTAGGAGTATTAATGTAGTCATGTTCATAACAACATGCTAAATATAATCACACTCATTGAAAGAATAAACTTCAACACATACTAGAGTATGAGAAAACAATTGCTTCAATTGATATGGTACCAATAGTTTTTGAAGATGAGAGTGGTATTTTGATTGAATTGTCATCTGGAACCAATGCTTGATGTAATCATTGTGGTATTGGCCCATTCCTTCAATTTGACACTTTGAATTTCCTCCTTGTTCATGCCAAGAAAACTTAGATAATTGGCCTCTAGAATGCACACAAGGCTTGTTGCAGGCATGGTGAAGGTTCCCATCTCAAGTTCACTTGGATGCTCCCCATCGCATTTGGTACATGGCTCATCGATCTTCTTGGTAGATAGGAAAGAGGACTCAAGAGATATTTCCAAATTGTGTTCTCGGTTGTGGAGAGATAGATAATTTCTTGAATGCAATATGAATTCTTCCGAGAAGAAGATACCCCACACTACTAGGATTTGAGAAAGCGCCATGGACATTCTTCAAGCTCTCAAATACTCTTGAATTTCTCCCCGTTCACAACATGGATTAGTACAAAAAAGGTTTCTTATAGCACCCCAAAAATATTTTGTCATTCAAAGCTTGAATTTTTAATCTAAATGAATTAAAAACTGCCAATTGCAAGAAAACTAGCACTAGAAATAAATCTACATTTACTTCTACGCATAAAGAAAAAGGAAATAAAAACTCAAGAACAAGCAAGAATCGTAGACTTTGGACCAACCCAACAAAAGTGGATGTGTGGCTCTTCACTCACATCTTACCATACACTCTCCGCCCTCAAACAACCCGAAGATCTTGAAACTCGATAATAGTTACCTCGAATAAAAATTGTAACTCCCATAATGAGACAAAATGTTGAGAGTTTTAATTGGTGAATTAAATCTCTTAATATTTAATTTGTCAACTGGGCTCGTAAACACGAGTTTCACGGCACTTCTTGATTCAGTTTCGAGGTCAAAGCTTTAATGTTTCCTTTATAATCATCACCTAAGTAATGAATACACAAATGCTTATGAACAAACAACTTTCGAAAAGAAATCAAACCATCTCACTAACATTATTCGAATCAATAATCAAATTCAACTTTAGAACTTAAGATCTCTATTGAAACAATCCAGCTCTGCTCTTTAAAGGAAATATGTACTTTGAATGGAAAACTAGTTCTTCATTGCACATGACGTCGATCCCAATCCAAACAAATATAATCTCAATTTCCCAGAGAAAACAAGGCAAGAAAAAAAGAATTTTAAACAAGCTAAAAAGACAAGCTATTCACTCTTTGCACTAAGACTTAAACTAATTCTCTCATGCTAACATGCGAGACAAAACTCTATCTTGAAAAAAAACTCACATTGCCTTGACAATAAATTCAACTAACTAAAATAGAGGAAATTTCTTACTGTTACTGTGCTTCAAAACTTCACACCTCAAATTTCTAATTGATTTGAAACACCTTAACTGGAATAAAAGAATTCTAAATCTAATTTATGAAAATGAGACTTTGTTGTATAAAAAACGCTCTAAATCAAACTTCTGTGATGAAACCCTATGATATAGAAGAATTCTCACTATCTAATTGAAATGCTAGAAAATGAGGACTAAGGCTACACGGAAAGATTTCAAATGAAATTCAATCACTCTTCAAAGATTCTATATGGATTAGACTCACTAAAACTCATATTGTTAAACAACGAAACGAAATTCACATTGATCCTAAAATACTACTGCTTTTTAAAATTAAAACTTACTGATGCTAATTCAAATCCACACTTGAAAACTCGTATTGTTGCATAACCTATGTAAAATACTACTCCACGAAATAAAATCACTCACTGTTAAATTCAAACTCACACTATCTAATTTAAAGGTCGGCTTCAAAAATACCTACAATACTCAATGATTTGGCTTCAAACACACTTACATTTCTTGCTAATTTATCTCTCCAAAACACACTCATTGTTCATTACTTCACAAACTTAAAAAAACAATTCCAAAATCAATAATTTCAAATTAAAACATTGTTTGCAACAATTAAAGGATATGTAAGGAAAATAGATGTTGTATGAAGATGCAACTCATCAATCTATGAACAAGACCACATTCCTCATCATAATACTACTCAGAATTACACTTACAGTCCCATAAAAAAAATAAAAAATTCCAAGACAACAATGTTCAAATCGGAATGCAATGATTGAGTGTATGGCAATATTTTTTTTAATCTTCTGAAGACATTTTGAAATCAACCACTTACAATTTTCGTTGATCTTATTACAAACTTCCCTTAATTAATTTAAACAACAATGCTCATATCAAATCATTAGGTGGAGCTTATCTATTATAGGAGGATAGACCCTTATTGAAGTGTCTGTATCTGATTCAAAGTCTTTTGATTCCTTTATAATAGCACAGAACTTTCGAAAGGATTCAGTTCAACTTCATGAGAGATTGCAAACCAAATTCAACATGATGTCTCTACATTTGGCTCAGTCAATATACCATGACCAGCGTTGAAGGTAAAACAGAGGATTCCTCTGTAATTAATTAGAAATACTCAGCCAATGGTTTTCAAATTAAACTGCTTCTACTTAATGAAACCAACCATTGAATAACTCCACTAATCTAGAAAGAAACTGCAAGATCTATTCAAAAATTGGACTATCAGTGTTGAAACAACCATGTCTATCTATCTAAAACACTATTAGAAACTCAATTCCAAATTCTAGTTATGGCATTCAAAATTCATTTGTACACACCATAAAAAACGCTATCACATAACAATCATTCCTACTCTAAATTCATTGATGAAATTGAGATTTTTCAAGCATTCATGACTTGCAATCTGAAATAAGTTATCACACAGTCCAACAATCTGCCAAATCAAACTTCAACACAGTTTGATCCATTCGATGCATCGAGGTTGATTGAATTTATAATTGCCATCATAAATTAATGTGTGTACAATTGTTTCAAACTCAGAAATCAAACAGATTGTTTTCTTCTGAGAGGCAGAGTGTAGCTTTGCACAGAGGGCTCACACATAATCATATGAGATTAACAATTCATCGACACCCATTCATCATTTTATTGCCTTTGTTATTGATTTTTGGATTCAAACTAAGAATGATTACACTCATAAACTCATTGAATTCACACAGAAGATAAATGAAATCCCACAACTATATGGCTACAAACTAACAAAGAGGCTCGATCCCAGATTGTGGTGGGCCCTTGCCACACCTGGGTGAGCCTAGGAGACTTGCAGTAAAAAGGAAATCTAACGCATTGGAATTTAAAACTCACTTTTACTATACTTTCCATGATCCAAATTAACACATGCCCATGTTAAATCACTAAAATAGAGGTCCTTCAATTAATAAAAATGAATGTTTTACAGTAGCTCAAAGCTTTGTGTTCAAAAACTCATATTTATCCAATGCTCCTCCCCCTATGTTCATTACAATGTTGGCCTTTATAGGCAGAAATCTCATACATAGAATAGCAATGGATCTCTTTACATGGAAAACTCAAAAGACTAAAACTAATCTTAGAATTCCCAATCTGATTGCCATAACAATATTTCTCTTCTTGGCATAAATACTCCCAATTGAGCACTAACATTAGGATTTGTTGGCCTCACGTTGATCTTGGAACGTTTCCAACTGCATTTGACTCGAAAATCCAAAACAGGGTTGCTTGAGATATTTTTTGCAAATCTAGAATTTTTGGAATTTTATACAAATTAGCCTCAAATCACCCTGAATATCTCCCAAACCGTAAGGTATTTTGAAAAAAATACTTTGGGGTTAGTAAATTGGCTATACTAGGATCAAAACCCATGTTCCCGAATTTATTCATTTGCCTTCATATGCATGGAAATCGAGATGGAAGTTGGAAGTTTGGAATTTATTGCAGATTTGGGCAATTTTGTGAATTTCCTCCTAGAGACACATATGAGTGAGATGGGTGGAATCAAAGTTATGGAAAGGTATCATAATATCATTTTTTATAATAACCTCTCTCGGTTTATCCGGAAGCACGCCGAAAGTGCCAAAGCCCTAAATTAGGCATTCCCATACTTAACTGGCTTGTGAGGGATTTCAGCAATGGAAATCTGTGATAAATTTACTTCTACAAAACCGTTATTAGTAAAACATGGCATAATAATATTTAATCATAGAGAAGTGAATAAAACTAATGATAATCAACCATAGAGTATATGACAACAAGTGATGGAATTAGGGTATAGAACAGCTAAAACTTAGGATTTTAGAGTATAAACAGTGACCTTTCATGACGAAAACATGGGCATATACGAGGCCGAACAATATGCTTAAACAACAAGCATAGTTGACTATAAAAATACATGAATATAAAGAATGAGTAAAAGAATGTGGAATGATTAAGTTGAATATTGTGAAAGAATCCTCTTTGACATTTCATTTCTAAGATTATTAATCTCATAACATTAAATATAATGAGAAACATGAAGATTCTAATCATAGCCAATAATAATCGTAGCTCTTAATTCAAACAAATAACAATATATAAGTCTGGCATATATGTTTATCACCTCTCCTCTAAGATGACTTTAGAAGTTTTTCCAAATTTCCATTTTATTGTGCTTCTAAATGTGACTTCACTTCTTAATTTACTCCTTCCAAGGATATCCTACCTTATGGCCACTATAATATTTTGCAGTGCATGGTACAACTTATAACTATATTCTTTAACATCAACTATTTCTTCTTCCTTTTTTTCACAATTTTGAATCTTACATATTCCTAAAACCAATGTTATGTTGCACAAACAACATCCGTCAATTTAAACTCACCTTTCCTATTACCGTAATTCAAGCTTTAGTGATTTTCTAAGAAATTATGAATTGCTTTTAATAGGGATACATAATAAAGATGTGGATATGTATGATGGGGATATGTCTAGGGATACAATTTCGAGAAACAATAGTACTTTGCAGTATGTCACACAATTCAAAATTCATATATAAGTTGCAACTTGCACATAAACAAAACTTTATAATAATAAATAAACTATTATTAAAAAATCTACCTAAAGTAAAATTCAAAAAATGGGTCATTGAGAAAGCCAATCTTTTTTTTAATTAAAAAATATTGGCTTTCATTTAAATCTTTAAATTTTTTAAGGATAAATTATAACTCTAGAATAGGTTGAACCCAAGATAGGACAGGTTCAATTTTAACAAGAAGGGACTCCCATTTTCCCACAATCATTTTGTGTTTGTCAATATTGTCCATGAGCTTAGCATAATTATTAGCACAGATACATATATATTGGACCTAAAAGTATATATCGTAAAGAAAATGAGACAATTTTATAGAAACCTAACCAATTTGAGTGCAATGATCTTTTTGGAAGGACATTGTTCATATATAAATTGAACTTTAAATTTGATAAATAAGAGTAATTTATAAATGATTACTTTAGAATATGTTGAACCCAATCTAGGAAAGGTTCAATTTTGATATCGAGGGACTCCCATTTTCTCACAATCATTTCATGTTTGACAATATAAACTATGAACTTAGCATAATTATTGATAAACATACAACACATATTTAAAATCAAATTCTTTAGCATAAAGAAAATGAGACTACAAACTTTATAAAGACATGACCGCTTCCTTCCATCTTCCATGTCTTTCATACAAAATTTTTGAGTGCGGTGGTGATTCTGGAAGGAGTCAATTGAAGGTTCCCTACCACTATTAGTGACTCTGACATATTGTCAATCTTTCACTGAATCTCATGTGAGTGGGCCAACAATATACAACTACTAGATGGCATACTTGACTTATTTTTCCATGCGAATCATCATTATCATCTACATATAGAAGGACATTGTTCTAATTCTTGGTTAGTAGATTAATTAGGATGTCAATAATGTGAAAGACATTCATACTTTGCTGTTGTACTATGTAATATGGGTCACTGATTAGGGAAATTTAGAAAATTCCATGGCAAAGGCCCACTTGGGACTATGGTGCACAATCCCTAATGTCATGGGTGGTCAATATTCCATCACAAATAATAATAAATGATAACCATACCAAGGTCGTGAATATGATTTTAGTGGGGTCATGCTTCAAAAGTTGATGTCAAATAATATCTCTAGAAATTTTATAATATGTAAGTGTTTGTTGATGTGAACCCAAAATTAATGAGAGAAAAATCCAAAAAGAAGTGAATTGGTTGAAGTCCAACACATTCAAAATCCTTAAAAAATTGAATAATAAAATGTGAAACAAAGTTGTAGAAGAATTATTTGTCCAAAGAACATCCATGTAAAGTGAGGATACTACGAAGTGGACATAGATGTTAACAAAACTTCTCTTTGAAAAAGACAAGGAAAAAATTATTTGAATTCAACTAATAGAAAAAAGGGTTGATCAACATCTAATATTGTATCCATAAGAAATTATGAATAAAATTCATGTGAATAATTCAACAATGAATGAATCATAATCCAACCAAATATCCCTAAGAAATAAACCAAGTGAACTACATGTAGTGATATTTAACCCTTAAAATTAAATCACAAACAAGGTATCAAGAGATATATAAATCTAGAAATGTAGATATAAGATACAATGAGATGAAACATGGGAATTTTTTAGGGGGGGGCCTATTATAACCAAAGCTCCAATTACAACATGAAAATTTGACAAAACATTTCATTACCTTTTATCTCTACAAATAGATTCTTAATAACAAAACCCTAACTACGTGTGGCCTCATCATTAATTAGTACGAACCACCTAGTGGACCTTATTTCATAAATATGGTCGTTTTACATTAAATAAGTATCAAATAATTATATAATGGGTCGTATTCAAATTATATTTCCTTGTACATTAATTGACTAACTCTTAAGTGCACCCAAAGTAAGGAGGTTAGGGTAAGGCTATAACATTTTATCCCCATGCATAAGCAATGTCATCATTAAGGCTAATGGTTCAGAAATTGTTGTAAAATAATTGTTGGTTTCATAGTGGCATATTTTGGTTACATCTTTCCATTGGATTAGTAATTCTCAAACAATTCACTGGCCCACTCAATACTCTTTGGTGACTAATACTAGTTGTAGTCATGGTTAAATGGATCTGTCTTCATCAAGTTATCAGTTGCTAGTTTATACCCTTTGATTCAATCCCACTATCTTCTTCAAATAAGACACATGAATATTGGATGTATATCTTATTGGGATGGAACGAAATTGTATTCAACTTTTCTAATGCACTAGACGATCTAATAAGGGTCATAGAGCTCCAATGGAAGCTTCTAGAGGTGATTTTCCTTCAAAGATTTCTATTGAAAGGGTTGAATGCAATTGGGTAAACTATAAATTTGACACACAAGACAATTGCAACTGGGTATACTTGAAATTTCATGTGGGTAAAATTTAATTTGACACACAAGCCAACTTAGTTTGACTCACTATTGTGCATGTTTTTGAGATGTGGGTTCATGCATTTCTTTTTTTTATTTGAGCTTGTTCAATCCGCCTCATGTCATGCATAATAGTTCCAAACATCGATAGAAAATTTAAATTAACTTGTCCCGCATTTTCTAAATTTAAATACCTTCATACATCACTGGAAATATTTACTACCATAGGATATGATGATTGTGTGAAAACAAGACCAAAAATAGGGCATCCATTTCTCAATCATACTAAATCATCAATTCCTAGAGCAATAAATCTTCTAATTCAAATGGTGCAGGGAAATCCAACTTGAATTTTGCATCTAGACATGGAATTGTTATCCATGATATGGCAAACATTGAATATGTTATGAAAACAACTCCCAAAATATAAGACCAAAAATATTTGAGTGGGCCATCCTTCCAAGACTTGCTGTAGATTAGTATATCATCAAAAAATACTAACAAATTTTTCTAAGGAAGGGTTTGAAAATGGAATTCATCAACCCTTGAAATGTAGAAGGTGCATTGGTAAGGCCAAAAGGCATGAAAAAAAAATTCATAATGACCCTCATGAGTTCGAAATGTTGTTTTCAGAATGTCTTCAGTCTTCATTCTAATTTTATGATATCCTGAACGGAGATCCAACTTGGTGAAATAAATTGCTCCATTTAATTCATCCAATAAATGATCAATCACATGAATGGGAAATTTATCTTTAATAGTGAGCTTATTGAGCTCCCTATAATCCAGACACATGTGCCATTATCCATCCTTCTTGTGCACTAATACTACTGGAGTAGAGAAATAACTTTGATTATGTTGAATTATACCAACCTCTAGCATTTTTGCAATCATATTCTCAATTTCTCTCCTTTGGACATAAGGATATCTGTAAGGCCTGATGTTTGGAGGAGTGACTTCCTAGAATCAAATGAATAGCATGATCATGATTATGAATAGGTGGGAGTCCTTTGGGAGTTTCAAACACCTTGGAATGATTGTCCAAGACTTTTTGGAGATCTGGAGAAATAGATGATTTTGATGTTCGAAATTATAGTGAGAATAATTGTGCAATTACGCCTTGTTGTTCTTTCTTCAGAATAATTTTCATTACATTAGAGTTTATTATATTTCCCAGCTTCCCTTCGATACCTCATAATTCAACTTCCTTTCCTTCCGAAAAAAATTCAAGAAAAGTTCTTGAAAATTAAAATCTATCATCCCCAAAGATTGTAACCATTGTACTCCTAGTACAACATCAACACCACCCATTGGAATGGAGAGCATTGGAATATTCAATACATATTCCCCCATGGTTAGATTGATATTATGGAACTTTCCAGAGAAATTTATAGTTCCTCCATTTGCAACCATCACTCGACACTCTGGTGTTGGGTATATAGGAAGCAATTCAATTCCTTGGCTAGCTTACAATGAATTAAATTATGGTCACTATCCGAATAAATGAGCACTATTACCTTCTTCTTCTTGATATGTCCTTCTATATTGAGAGTTTGAGGACTAGTAATTCCCGCCGTTGCATTACAGGATATGGTCATATTCATTTCTTCTTCCTCTATAGTTGGTTCCTGATGTATATCTTCTTCTTTTGAAGTTTCTTGTTCATTTTATTCCTCCTCTTCACAATCTATGTAAAATAATTTCCTCTCAACACACTTATGACCTTTAATGTATTTTCTATCACAACTATAGCAAATCCCTTTTGCTCTTTTTTCTTCCAATTTTTGTGGTGTCAACCTTGTAGGTTGTGAAAGTCCAGGAGTAGCAACACTTCCACCATTATAGTTGTGAGTGGTAGGCTTCCTTGTCGCCATAATTTTTCTTTCATTTTTTCTTGCCAAATTGAATTCCTTCTCCAGTGTATCAGGTTCCCAAAGGCGAATCTCATGTTGGATGTTATCCCTTAGAGTCCTTATGAAGACATCAATCCTATGTTCCTGTGGAATATTATTTACTCTTATATTCAATTTTTGGAAGTCCTCAATGTGCTCCATTATTGAACCCTTTTATTTGAGATTTATTAATTGGCTAAAGAAGGTGTTTCAATTTGTATCCTCGTAATGTGTTATCATTTCCTTCGTAAAAATTTACCATGTGACAAGTTGTTTACGAGAAAAATGCCATCGATACCATACAAACTGATTTTGTTCTAAATATAAAGTTGCAATGCATACATTTTATATGGGTTGCACATTATGGAGCTCAAAGTATTGCTCCATTTGTAGTATCCAAGTTATCGGATCCTTCCCATCAAACTTCCTCATATCGATCTTTGGAATATGGTGGGTTTTCTATGCAATGTTAGAGTCTATGAAATCATGATTAGCATTACTTTTGTTCTCATCATGAGTTTCCTCTACTACCTTTTCGGCATTGTGAAGCTTTTTTTCTAGAAATTTTGTCAAACCTTCCTTCAAACCTTCAAGTTTTTCTTCTATTCCATTGATCTTAGCTTCCATGCCATACATCTTAGCTTCCACACCATCCTTATTAGCTTCTATGCCATCCATATTGGCTTCCATTCCATCCATATTAGCTTCCACGACATCCATCTTAGCTTCCATGCCATCCATCTTAGCTTCCAAGTCATTCTTCAAACCATCCATCTTAGCTTCCACGCCTTTCTTCAAACCATCCATATTAGCTTGCACACCTTTCTTCAAACCCTTCATATTAGCTTCCATTTCATTTTTCATTGCTCTTTGTGAGAGCGAAATATGTTGCACTTGGTCTTGTAATTTTGATATATCATGTTGCACTTCTTCCTCTTTATGAGTCATAGTATAGCCTTCTAAGGGCTTAATGGGTGTTGAATTATTTTTAAAGGGAATTTTAGAACCCAATATGGATATCTATGCTTCAATATGCCCTTGGAATCAATTCAAACTATTTTTTCAAACAAAGGTTATGCAATATAAAAAAAATATACACACATTTTTCTTTCTTTTGAGAATATCGATATTGAAACTGATGTACCTCTATGATTTTAGCTCCCCATTATTTTAGTTTCATTCCTGTAGCATACCTCTGAGTCTTCTTTCCAATTCCATAGGTCACACCTGATTTGGATTTTTCAACACAAATTTATGCCCAATCTCCCACAATGACCTAATTATGGACTAGTATAGTAGAGCAAACTTGTATGACATGCCGCATGTCATTGTTTCCTCCTTCAGCTCTGAAATTGGTACACGGGAAACTAAAGTCTTGTAAATTCAGCCACTTTTTATAGAATTCCAATCTGATGCTCAGAGAGAGAGATTTATGACGATTTTACCAAGGTCGCTTCTTTGAGATGCAATTCGGGATCTTGCAAAAACCCTAACTTCCATAGATCCTATCTCCAAAAAATTTGCGAACCAAGATTTGAAATTTTACATGAAGTTCCTCAAGATTTCTTTGCAAATGAGTTTTTTTTTAGCTTTTGAACCTTTGTAGAAAAAAAATTATAGCGAAAATGCCATGATGTCTTGTTTGAAGCAGCAAAACCCTAGAATCCAAATTTATGATTCCAAATGTTATGAAACAAGCTCCCAAAATAGAAGAAAAGAGAGATAAATGCCTTAGAAATCAACCACTTTGAGGGGGAAAACTCCTTTAAATTACATAAATGAACAATTCTTGGATGAAACAAATGACAAAACATCCTTTCTATATATAAGAGTCCATGGGGTCACAATATAATCATAGCCGACCTAATGATAATAATGTAAGGGCACAATAATAACAATATGGGGACTACAGGGCTAGAAAAATAACAATAAGGGGGCTACACAAACAACAATAAGGGACTACACTAGTAATATAGGGCCCTAACAGAATATCCTCCACAAAAAAAATCAAAGACTAACCTTGTAGTTTCTCTTAGAGACAACCACCGCAGGTTGAGGGTGTAACACCCTCCTCCCACATTTACCCAAAATAACTGGTCCATAGGGGTAAAAATGTGACGAGAGGCTACTGTGATGTTATTCAACTCCCCATGTACAGTTAAGGAAGTAGAACCGAAAAAACAAAACCAATCTGACCTTCCTCAGGAGCTACAAAACCTTCATGAGCCAACCAACCCCTTCAAGTGTCAAACCACTTAGAGAGCTTGCCTTTTCATTGTCTTAGAGACTCAGTTTCTCCCATGAAAAGGCATGTATGTGACCAAGGCCTTCCAATCACTCCCACAACAAGACATGCCATTGGTTGTGGCATTTTTCGTTAAATTATGAGCTAGTGACCCCGTATTTTGAGCCATTATTCCAAGGTGAGGACTTGGGTCATTGCCCATAACTTCATGAAACATTCAGAAATAACATTTAATCAAGGTTACCAAAGAAAACATTTGATCAAGGAATTGACTGGACCCCTACTAGCCATGTCAAGAATTTCATAAAACATGTCACAAATATGTAATCTACATGTCATAACAACAAATATGAGCATAGGGGTCTCATACTTATCTGATATTCATGAGGAAGCATTGGTGTCTCATAGAAATAGTTGAATTATCATCTGTTAGGTCATACATTCATTGTAAATTAATATTTAAATCAAAACATGATGAGAGTCATACATTAATACTTTCATGAAACATACTCACAACCAACATAAATTAGAAGGATATAACAACCATGAAAATCACATGTGAACTAGTAAATTTACACATGAAATACCAAGGAGAAGGATCTCTTATTAATGAATGCATAAGTGAACTAGGTTTGGGACTTCCACAAACCACCCAACAATATATTGGCTTAACTAAATATTTCTTTCAGCCAAACACCCTCGTGCCATATTACAATCATGAATGTGGGACTTACAACATAATCAACCAGGGTTTCCCGAGGCCAAACCGCCTGAAACCTCATCAATATAACTAGGCTTTACCATAATCCCCACTGGATAACTAGGCCCTTAAAAAGCATGGATGCCTATGGATCTCTCCACCTAAACTGTGAGAAATTTTCTGTCTCAACCTCTCGGTTTTACCGTGTATACCACCATTTCCAGTCAATGGATTCCTAGGCCTACAAGATCTCCACCCTCTGGGATTTACCATGTATCCTACCATTACCAGTCAAGGTATTCCTAAGCCCAATCAAAGGTATTCACCACTGAAATTTAACGTGTGTCTCACCATTCATCAGTCAAGGATTCCTAGGCTCAATCAATGTGTTCACATCCAGGATTTACCATGTATCCCATCCCAAGATTCCTAGGCCTTATGAATAATCCTGAGACCACCCGACTCAACTTTAATTCCATCTGGTAATCCAACTCAACCAAATATAAGAGAACCCACCACTGCATGACTATTTGGAAATGGAAAGGAAACATTGAAAAACACTGTCACACCAGGAAAAACCCATGCCAATGACAGTAAGAGAACAAAAAACACACATGCATAACCATGCATAACACAACTAGCAAGGAAATCACACATGCAAAGTGATACATGCAAGTAATATCATTGTAGCTTCATGATCCTACTCTTCCTTGCTTGATCTTTACTTCCTCTTGCTTCCTTGTCCCTCCTTTTCCTTCTTTGCTCCAATGCTAGAGTGCTCCAAGAATTCTCTAAGTGTCCAAGAGTGTGAGAGAGAGAGCTCCAAAACAGAACTGACAAAAGGTTAAACTAACAAAAGATGTGAAGTGATCCTCATAATCCTTTTTATTAATAAGGCCTCTATTTTCTTCATTTTCCTCCTCACATGGAACTTGTGACCTTTCACCTTCATTTTCTCCTAATTTCATCATTTTCATAAATAAAATGTCAATTAATGTCACTTTTCCTTTCCAAAGCCTTTTTCATTGCCTTTGCCAATTTCCTTGGCCATAATAAACTAATGAACACCCACACTAGGATGTTTTTCCAAACATTTAACTTGGAATACGTGTCCCATGACCTTGGTCATTATTTTCCCTTTATTAACTTTATTTACATGGAATTTTTACTAGGGCTATTACAGAACCCTCCCCCTTGGGGGAAAACCATCCTCAATGTTTAATGACACCTACAACCAACAAGACTATTGAAATAAAAACATATTGCCCATGGAGCTTTATAACTTAGCTTGATGAGGTATTTACAATGATCAACCTACTGAAGGAAACCAACATATCAACATGACCAACATAACATCGTAACAACCATAATGACATGACACCCATACTACTTATTGGAAATTTATAATACAACTTATTGTGGTATTTACATCCATATACATAAATACGTACCAAAATAAAACATCAAAACATATGCCAAAAACATTCCCTCAACTAGCAAATAAAGAAGGAAACATAGCACACATCTGATTTTCCATCTCCCATGTAGCTTCATTGGGTTCAAAGTGCTTCCATTTCACTTTAAACTACTCAATTTCTTGATTCTGAAGCATTAGCTTCTTTCTCTACAAAATACACAACGATTCTAGGTGGAATTCTCCTTTTGGATTCACTTGCAATACAGATCAGTAAATCACATGATCAACATATTTAACATACTTCTTAAGCAATAACACATGGAAAACATCATGGAATTTCACTATCGAAGGAAGTACAAGTCGATAGGCTATTGTTCCAATCCTATCAATAATATTGGAAGGTCCACAAAATTCAGGTGCCATCTTGGCACACAATCCAATCCTCAAGGAGCTCTTCCTGGGCTTGATACGTAAGTACACATGTTCCACAATCTGAAGCTCCTTAAACATCCTATTCTTATCTACATAAGTTTTTTTCTTGTCCTATTATGCCTTCAGATTATTCTTGATTACCTACATTTCTTGTTCCCTCTCTACCAACATGTCTGGTCCGATCAATACCATGTTCATTGGATCACTCCAACTGATGGGAGTATTACAACTATGCCCATATAGTGCCTCAAAAAGACTCATCCTTAGCGACTTGTGATACCCACTGTTGTAAGAAAACTCAACCAATGGAAGGTACTCATCTCATCTCCTTTTTTGATGCATCACATACATACTGAACATGTCCTCTAATATCATGTTGACCCTATCTATATTTCCATCTATCTGCAGATGATAAGTTGTGTTGAAGGACACATTTGTACCCAAACCTACAAACAACTCTTTCCAGAATGTAGAAGTGAACTTAGCATCCTTGTATAACACAATCCTCTTCGGGACACCATGCAACCTCAATACATCTATGATGAGGACCTATGCTACATCATTATCTGAATAAGTAAACTTCACTAGAATGAAATGTGTTACCTTTGTCAACCCATCTACCATAACCATGATGGAATCGTGTTTTCTAGATGTCCTCGACAAAGTTGTGATGAAGTCCATGGAAATGACCTCCCACTTCCACTCTGGAATCAAAATCAACTGAATCAACCCACTTGGATGCTTACACTCTTCTTTCACCTACTGACAGTCTAAGCATATAGCCACAAACTCTACCACCTTCTTATTTAGATTCGGCCAATTATAAAAAATATTCATTGTTGTCAATGTCTTCTGGTATCCTAGGTGAGCTGAATATGGTTTCACGTGAAAATATCTCAATATATTCTTCATGATCTCACTACCTCATCACATTCTAATAACATACATGTCCCCACCATAATCAAACCATCTAAAGTGAGACGTAATCCACATCCTAATCACCCATAACTTATGAATAAGTGTTACACTATTACTTTTTGGTCATCTAACCCATTATCGTTAGATGAACCCAAGTACACCATGTAAGACCAATTTTATCCCAAGTAAAATTTCTTTCACCACATTTGTTTACGTTTCTTGGTCATATTTAACCCAAAACAAGGTAATCAATTAATAAATCATTATTTATTTAATTATTTCCTAAGAATAAGTTATTTAAATCATTATTTACATAATATTCTTAGTTAAATTTGACTAAATCACATATAAATAATTAAATAAACCATTATTTATTTAATTATATTCCCCTAATCTCCCTTAAAATAATAAATAAATCATTTATTTATTTTTTATTTATAAATAAAGGAATTGACCCAAGTCAAAAGCCCTTTTCCCTCCAACAAATATAATAAAATATTCCTAAAGGGTGATTCTAGAATTTGATTAATAATATTTTATTCATGCACCGAGTTCTAGAACACCCTAATATTTTGTTATAAATAGGAGGGTTTTCCCCATTCATTAGTCACCTCCATTGCATTAGATCACACTAGATCTATTATTGGTCACCAATTTCATTTGTTTGCATTTGAACTCCCATTGAGTTCCATGTTTGATAGGGTTTTCCATATTAACCAAAGATAGGAATTTTAGATCTGAAACACTGAGGATTTCCAAAGAACCCATCCCACTAAGGAGAACTGGAAAAAATCTTTCTTGTTTTCCTCTCAGGTGCCCCATTCTTTAATATAATATAAGATTCTTTTTACACATTGTTCTTGTCTTGTTCATTGGATGCATGGAGCCATTTTACATTTTATCTGCTTAATGTATTTTATGCTTAGATCTAATTTTATGCAGCAAACTTAAAGATATTTTGCAGCCATACTTGATGTTAGGGCTACTTGATATGCATAGCTAAAGTGATATTTTACGACGAAAGAATCATACTAACAATTGGCGACTCCACACGGGTTTTCTTTTGCGACCACTGTCGTTTTCTATCTTCCTGCATATCCAGCTGTTTCAGACCCTAGGGTTTCTCTTCCATTTTTTTATTTTTCCTATTTTTTCCATTTTTATGCTAGTTTTCCCCTTTAAAACCCTCAAACATTCAAATTTCTAACTTCCATGTGTTTCTGGCCTTTTTGCGCAGGTGACCGACATCAGCCGCTGCTGAGACGACAAAATTTTCTGAAATCTGCCGCCGCAGACCCGGATCTGCAGGTCGCACTTATCAGCCCAAAAAGTGCAACCTGGCCTTGAGGTCGCACTTTTCTGGCTTAAATCTGCGACCTGGCCTGAAAACAGGCCCAAACCTGCGACCTGCACTTTTTTCTGCAATCTGCCAGCACTTTTTCTGGGTTTCACTGAAGCTTCTTTCAAGGTGTTCCAGCCTCTGTCTCCACCTGTTCACACCTGTTTCTGATCTATTTCACTCACCTAAGTGGGACTCTTGCCCCTTAGGGCTTCAGTTCCCTCCACTTTTGTGGGAGAGCTTGTTGCTGTTTTCAGACGTCTGCATTTCCAGAAGTTTCTGCCTTATTTCAGATCTGATACCTCTTGTTCAGATCCTCACAGATCAGCTTTTCTTCCCTCTCTATACACTGCCTTTCTCTTTGTTTGGGTTCGGCTCTAGGGTCACCCCTTTGACCCCCTCTTTTTAGCTGATCTCCTATTTTCTAGCAGCAACCTTGCCCCTGCCTCTTTGCTGCTTTCTGCACCACTTTCCAGTAGATTTCTCCATTAGATCCCAGTCCCTCCGGACCTTCGATCTATTGGTCTCTTGTTAGCGTGCTCTGCCCCTTCTAGACTAGTTTTAAGAGACCCACCTTCTGGGGTTCGCTTGCTGCATTTTTAGTTTTTAATTTTCTATTCTTTTCGTCTTATTTACTGCAGTTTTCTTTTCCATACGCAGCACGCTTTTTCTTTTACTCTCAAAATGTCTGGGTTTAAACAATTAAAATTAACGCACAACCACACACTGACCCTAAGTGAAGAAGCGCTTGGTTAACACCACCTGGAAAAGACTCTAAAATCAATTGTCACTACACCTTTTCTGCCCTTGACCTCACTTGATCTTGCTCCTCCCTACCTTTGTCGGATCTTCTTCTTCCCGTCATCATTGCAAGGCGTTTATCCTAGAGACTTCTTGGCCTTCACCCTCAGTTTCCGGATGGTCGACTTCCTCCTTCCCGTGATCATCAAGTTAGCCCTCCCCCGAGTCCGCACTCTGACTCACTTTCTAATTCTTTGGTTCCTCCCCCTACTTTTGGTTCTCCTTGTTACTCTCCACCTCCCTGTTCGGTCTAGGGCCTAACACTAGTGGCAAACTCGGCCCTAATGTCAGGCCCACACAGCGAACCGCCACGCGGTACCTCGACTACCCCTCTCCCTTCGTTGCGGTGCCTCAATATTCCCGATTTCAACAATTTCAACTCGCTAATCAATGATCCTATCTACCATGATGTTAGTTGGCCTGCTATGCGAACCAAGCTCCCCTCCGACATTCCCAAGTTCGAAGGCCTTGCTGGAGAGGATCCCTCCAACCATATTCGATCCTTCCATATGTGGTTTTCCTCTAATTCCATTACCGACGACTCCATTCGTCTTAGATTGTTCCAACGCACGCTTATGGGCGACACTTCTAAATGGTATGTTGACTAGCCCACCTCTTCCCATACCAACTTTGCGACCCTTTCCAGCGCCTATCTTATTTCCAGCTTCCCCCTCGTTTGACACCGGTATCGAAATTTTGACTTCTTTCCGTCAATCGTCTGCGACCTGCCTATTCGATCATGTTAAAGAATGGCGGAGAAGAAAGAGCCTATGTCAAGCCCCTACCTTCGAAGACCATGTCTATATGGACTGGTTCCTTAACTCTCTCTTACCTCCCATTGGCAAATATGTCGCATCCCACTTCCCTCAAACCGAAGAAGCTGCCCTCCAAATAGCCTTGAAATATGACCTGATCTATGCTCAATCTGGTTATGTTTATACCGTCCTTCCTGACCTCCCCAGACCTAGTGGCACTACCGCACCAGGGGCACCTCATGCCGCCGACAATTTCGTTGGAGCTCTCTCTCATCCATCCGCCCAACCTCCCATGAGCTATGGTTTTCCTAGGGGAGGGGGCACCACCTCCTGCACTTCTCCCCCTCCCGGTAGCACGCATCCAGGATCCGGCACGCCTCGTGTTTCTGCCCAACCTTCGAATTACCACACTGTTCCCCAACCTGATTATCATCCATATCCACAGCCTAGTGCTCCAGCTCCTCCAGCATTCGCACCTCCACCTCCCTTGTCTTTTCAACCCCCGCAACAACATTCACCGCACCCTCAAGAGTAGGTGGAGGCACAGAAGGGATTTGTGGCTACCCAACCACCTCATGGACCAGTAACCACTCAACCTCCTCCATCTGATACCTCTAATTACCAGATCCTCATGATGAACTCTGACCAACCTATAACCGTCGATCTTAACCTTCAAACTCAGTCCCGTCCATACCCCCAGCCTCTTGCTCCATCTGTCGCCGAGTCCCCTTCTTTAGGTTCTATAGAGCCACTTTCGACCACTAATGATCCCTTGCATATCCATCCGCCCAACGCCGAGGTTCATACCAAGATTCCTAAGGGACCATTACGACGAAATGCTGCTTCCGACCGCGCTGCCCATTCGTTTAGCGTAGTAGATGAGCTGGCCCAATCTCATGTTTCCATTTCAACGCTGGAACTCCTCCAGTCGTGCCCCTCCCAAAGAAAAGCTCTACTATCTGCCCTGGGCATTGTAGATCCAAAAGATGACCAATTGATTATTTTCGATGCCCATCAGTCAAAGTCTCCTCCTCTTCTTGCTTCCGTAGCTTTCCAAATCTCAGTCAAAATTCGGAACACTAACATTTCCTGATGCATCATTGACGAGGGGGCATCCACCTGTGTAATGTCCGCTTCGGTTTGGAAACAACTCAGATCTCCTGAGCTGGCCCCTTCCACAATCACCCTTCGTGCGTGGGATGGCCATGCCTCTCAGCCCATTGGCCTTTTCCATAACTGTCCTATCACCCTTGCAGGCAAGACTGTTTGTGTCGACGTTGAAGTTATCGACGCCCTTCTTGACTATAACATTCTTTTAGGGCGTAGTTACACCTATGCCATGTCTGCCGTCCCATCCGCAGTCCACCGCAAGCTGTTTTTCCCACATAATGGAAAGATCGTCACCATCGACCAGTTGACGTATCATGAACCAACATCTCAGACTTCCCCTGAGTCCCCCATCTCTTCTGTCACCAATAAGTAAACCGTTGATTCTTTGACCAATGTTTCCCTCGGCGTTTACAAAGACTCCTCCTTGCTTGGAATCTTCCTTGGTCTTCCTCCTCCTCCCATCTCTGATCCCAGCTTAGCGAATGTTTGCATGATGCAATCATCTCGGGCTGACCTTAAACAACCCGCTTCGGCTAGTTAGCAACCTCAACCTCGCCTGCAGCAATCCGCTCCTAGGCCTTCGCCTCAGCCAGCCAGACCTCTCCCTTCTGACCCTTCTCCTATTGCTAATACCCATGCGCCTCTCTACCCTTTTGGGTTTGTTCCACTAGGTCTCAACCATCTCGGAGCCGTCCCTCATGGCCATTACCCCGCTGGTCAGCTACCGTTCCTAGCTCCCCCACCAGGAGTGTACACGGTACTTATCATGGCCACCCTCTCTCTTCCTAACCTGACCCTTGGGATTCCCATCTGGTACCTTGATCCTCCAACCGCTACCCCACCCGGTCAACCCAAGCCTTATCTTTCTTTGACCCCGATCCAACCGGTCCCCATGACTTCTCCCGCTGCACCAGTGCCTCAGTCACCTCAAGAGGACCCACCTCCTGTTGCGACCGCTTCGGGTAAGACTGGAAAAGCTCACAGGGGGGCATCAAAGGACAAGGCAGCCCCGACAAACCCTGCCCCTCCTCGGCCTCCAAAGCATACCATCCTGTGTGCTTTGTGTGATGTTGTTGGTCACGCCTCCCATACCTGTCCTGAATTGCCTCATCTCAAGCCCATTGTTAATTTCACGTTCCATGAGTCCACGGTCCCGGAAGCCTTTTTTCCTTCCGCGGCCGTGGCCAAGAACCCCCAGACTATTGACACCAACCACCCCTGTGCTTTGTGTGATCTCCATGGCCATTACACCCACCTTTTTCCCCGCCTCAAGGACTTCCGCACCTCTCGAGCCGCAGTCTGCCAATTCGAGGCCAAGCGCCACGAGTCCACCTCTCCCCTATTTGCACGTTTTGCTTCAACAAAATTACTAGACATGACGGCTCCCATTGACATTCCCCCTCTTAATGTCAAGATGACGGAGCCTTCGTCTAGCATATTCTACCTATCATCATCCATGTGACCCTCGGGGAACATTCCCTCTGAATCCTCCCCTGTTTTTTCGCTTGACCTTCCTTCAACGATCACCCTAGGCTCAACATCGGCAGATCCCTTATCTGCTTACTCTTATGTCACCCCTTGTGATGATGCGCATGTGAACCTCTCTTCTCATAATGGCGAGTCAGGTAGCTTCTCCGCGTCAGGTGGTCTTTCTTCCACTAGTCACCCCATCCCCTATCACAATGACGACATTATGGAAGAAATATTCACCCCTGACTTTATCTATTCCCCCCTACATCGAACCCATGCATTCACACCCCCTACACCTTGTGGCCATTACATTGAAACCAAATGTTTGAGTAAGGGGGCACCCATATTGAGAGACCAAGAGAAGCAATTCTCTACAACTCTCCTAGTATATCTGGTCGTGCCGACTTTAGCACCGTTATTCTTCCATATTTAGAAGCACCTCTAAAGTCCCATATCACTTCAGATCACTCTAGGGATAATACCCCTTATCGTTCCTTCATCTTACATCAGAAACCCAGTATTTTCGACCTTGTTGTTGATCAACCTATAGGTTTTCTAAGAGAGCATCAGTTCATTATCCCCAAATCCTCTGTTTTGGATAGTGGCACTAGGTATGCCAACCCAGAAACTTAAATTCCATTTTATTAATATATGCAGTACTAAAAGAGATTGGTAATCCTCCATTTCCTTTCTCATACTGCATAACCATAACACAAACAAACGGCGCATCACATCATTAAAATGTGTTTAGATTCCCCTTAATACATTTTGGCATGACCACAACATGCTTGGGGGCACCTAGGCCCCTCAACCATAAAAATCCCAGATCTCAGCCAAAAACAGCACTGAAACCCCCTTTCTCTGACATGTTGCACTTTTCATGTCATTTCCTGGGACAGGTCGCAGTTTTTTGCCCCGTATCTACTACCCAGGCCACACCACAAACCCCAAAAAATGCGACCTAGCCTGTTCATGAGCTCTAGCTACCTGTTAATTTTTAGACCCTTGATACTTCACCAGGACCCATTGCGTCCACGAAGTGTCTATTCACCTCTCCTGCAAATCGAATTTCCTCACTTACAACACTTGTACTGGGGGCACCACTTTTCCTCCTTACTTTTCCTTGTTCGTGTTGATTTTCATCATGAGATACCCTATTGTACTCATGTTATTATGATCCCCCATTGGACCTTTACTGTGTGGTAGCACCATCGAGTCACCCTTGTTTAGAGCATCCAAGTTGAGTCATCATCACATTCATGGAATCTACCCCGAGTCCTTTTGTATCCCGCTATAGCCCTCCATCCTTCATTTCTCGATCCCTCTCTCGTGTCGAGCATTATCACCTTCAGTCCCACTGTCCCCTATCCCTCATGATATTGTGTCGGTCGCTGCCAAGCCATTCATTCCCTGTGTGATCTAACAAGGGAAGTCATCCATCCGCTACTCAGTATCCCTCATTCCATCATCATCATTAGTGTCTATCTGTTCATCGCTCTACTATTTTCCCCGTGCCTTAGATGGGGTTCCCTTATTTCCTCACCTATGGCAGACCTCCTTCTGTCGACACCAACTCATTTAATCCAAAAGTCAGGTCTAGGGGGCAGTGTACCTTGGTTCGAGCTCTTTTCAGTCTGATCGTGATCTATACACTTAACGGTTCAGTGATGTAGCAGCAGCTATTGGTGATACCTAGGTGTGTGTGAGATGTCTCAACCCTCAGGAGGGGGTGGCCCTGTAGGTAGCCCCCCGCATACCCAGATGACTTCTTCGTTTCAACACTTGATGCAGGTCTTCTCATTTGATTATATCGGCCTCAGTCGCTTGCAGCACCTCTTCGATTTGCACGTGTCGGTACGGTTTCGCGAGCCCTTCCCCATGTGTAGGGGGCATTTGGGTGTATTCATACCTCATGTACTACCATATTATTGTATAAGTCCTGACGATTATTCCAGGCATCGCATGTATGTGGGATTCATCATTCTTGATTTCTGGCTCATGATTAGGCCAACAATGGTTTTACTATTGCGTTCTGTGGTTTTCTGAGTGCCTTATTCTTTGTATTATTGTCTCGGCGGGCATAGGTATGCCTCCCCCGCCACCTTTCACATTGGTACCACATCATACACTTAAGACTCGTTGCACCTGTAAGTCTCGTCTCCTCAGGGTCTAGTCCTCCACCACTTTAGATTACCTTACATTCCTCTCCTTCATTTCTCTCTTGCTTTTTAGTGATTCACTTCTTACAACGTACTTCGGTCATACGATTTGCTCCTAACACTCGTACGTTGGGGGGCAATCTATTACACCATTTTTTGGTCATCTAACCCATTATCGTTAGATGAACCCAAGTACACCATGTAAGACTAATTTTACCCCAAGTAAAATCGCTTTCACCACATTTGTTTACATTTCTTGGTCATATTTAACCCAAAACAAGGTAATAAATTAAATAAATCATTATTTATTTAATTATTTCCTAAGAATAAGTTATTTAAATCATTATTTAAATAATATTCTTAGTTAAATTTGACTAAATCACATATAAATAATTAAATAAACCATTATTTATTTAATTATATTCCCCTCATCTCCCTTAAAATAATAAATAAATCATTTATTTATTTGTCATTTATAAATAAAGGAATTGACCCAAGTCAAAAGCCCTTTTCCCTCCAACAAATATAATAAAATACTCCTAAAGGGTGATTCTAGAAGTTGATTAATAATATTTTATTCATGCACCGAGTTCTAGAACACCCCAATATTTTGTTATAAATAGGAGGGTTTTCCCCATTCATTAGTCACCTCCATTGCATTAGATCACACTAGATCTACTCTTGGTCACCATTTCCATTTGTTTGCATTTTGAACTCCCATTGAGTTTAGGATGATATAGGGTTTTCCGTTAAGCAAGAGAATTTTAGATCTGAAACATGAGACTTCAGAACACATGCGAGAGGCGGAAAACACCTTTCCTTGTTTTCCTCTCGGGTGCATTCTTTAACTATAATATAAGATTCTTTTTATACATTTTCTTGTCTTGTTCATTGGATGTATGGCTATTTTATATTGTCTTCTTAATATCTTTTATGCTTAGATCTAATTTTATACGGCAAACTTAAGGTTATTTTATGAAACCATACTTGATGTTAGAACTATGATATGCATAGCTAAAGTGATATTTTGATGAAAGAATCATATGAACCCTCCTTTCACCATGAATCTGCCTTAGAATGGAATCATATTTTTCCATCAAATGATGCCCAAAAAATGTCGTTTAGGGCCTCAAAATGGCTCCGGAAGTTCAGGACTCGAAAAGCTGCTAAAAATAGTAAATTGTGCTGCAAATTAAAAAACTGAAAGAATTGATGGTGGGGATTTAAATGGAATAGGTGGGTGGCTGCCAATATATTCCTGTATCATTAAGGCCCCAAAAGGGCTCTAGGAGTGGAGGACCCAAAAACCTGCTAAAAATAGTAAGTTGTGTTGAATGTGAAAAGTTGCAAGAATTGATGGTACTGGTCCAAATGGAATAGGTGGGTGGCCACCGATATCCACCTGGATCACTATAGAAGAATAAAATAAGAATGGACTCACGTACCAGGGAAAATGATCCACTTTATAATGATATAGAATCATGTATAAGAAGAAGACACACTATACCATAACCCAGCTATGACACAACCACCTAATGATGGTCCTAGACCTCCTGACACTACCTCTTCAAATATTACTAGATAGACACTTATAAAACTTTTACAATGATTCTTTTACAATGACTTAGTACAATGATACCTTTACCATGACTGTATGCAATGCTTCCCACTTGAAGACTGCATGTGGTGAACTTCTTGCTCCTGTTCTGCACCTTGATTGTTTCTCTTGTCATGCTACGCTTTCTCACTCTTCAGAACATTAGATCATGCATTGAGTCTTATCTTGATGAATATATAATACCTATAAAAATTATTCAAGGAAATACCCATGACATGATAATAGCAAAACTTACCTCATCTTGCAGAGAATATGTCATTGCTAAACAAAATCAACAAATTAGAATAGAAATAACCTAATGTAATTAAGATATGAACATGCATATACAGAAGATACTTAACAATATCTTACCTCTGCTGAATCATTTTTCTACACCTTTCTTTGCTTTGTTGCGTTAGAAATTTTGGTCCTTTACAGTCGGTAACAACACATGATCTAGCTTTTTATTTCCTTCTAGGAGCTTGATATTGAATCTCATGTATATTTGTGATTTGAGATCCCCAATATGTGATATTTGGTCATATAGTAGCCCTCTGAGTCTTATTTCCAATGGCAAAGGTCTGGCCCAATTTGGATTCTTCAAGGCAAAGTTATGCCCAATCTGTCACAATGACCTAATTATGGATTATTTTAGTAGAGTGAACTTGTAAAGTGTGCCACGTGCTATTTTTTCCTCATTCAGCTCTACAATTGATACATAGAAAACTACATTTTGTGTGTTATCTACCACATTTTACAGAATTCCAATCCACTTCTCAGAGAGACATATATGACAATTTTCCCAATGTCACCTCTTTGAGATGAAATTCGGAAGGCTGCAAAAACCGTAACTTCCACAAATCATATCTATGATAATATAGCGAACCAAGATCTAAAATTCAGACAAGAGCTTAACCAGGATTTCTCCCATGTAGGTTTTTTTTTTAGCATCTAAAGCTTCACAGAAAAACAGTTATAGTGAAAATTCCATGATGACCTATTTTTAGTAGAAAAATCCTTACATGAGGAGGATATGAGGGTCACAATTTATATAAATGCTTAGGTTGAGAGGATCTTCAACAAGTTAACATTGGAGGGATTTTAGGAGCTTAGGAAATTATTAATTATTGACTATTCAATGACAAAAACCAATGATTAGTGTCATGCCACAACCCCATGGGGTTTTAGCCCACTAACTGGGGTTACTAACTTCAAACATGAATATCTTTCAAGCCGTGAATAATTACGTGGCATGTCATATATCAACAGAAACATCTCAACAAGTAGAAACCATCACAAATATCCTTGACTTGGAATAGAGTAAGTTTTCAAGTCAAAATTCTCATGCAAGATTGAGGTAGCCCTTGGCTCTGCTTGGGTTGACATCAATGACAAACACTGATCAACAATATCCCCCTTTGGCATTGATGGAAACACAAGTACTCCCCCTATGATCATGACACCTCTTCCTACAACATTATCTCCACCTTTGACATCAATGGCAAAGGGTAACTCCCCCTAACACACACCCATATTGCGGACATGTACACACTTCCACTCCCCCTTTATTTCCTGAATAAGGAAAATATAATGAGAACTTGGGAGAATCCCAAGCTTCTAGTGCAGATATTCATATGCTTCATGAGGTAAAGGTTTATTGAAGATATCAACGATTTTTTATTTTGTACCAACATATTCAAGTTTCATGTTCTTTTCGGCGACTTGTTCTCTAACAAAATGATATTTGATCGAAATGTGTTTTTATTTTGAATGCATGACATGATCCTTGGAGATGCTGATGGAATTGGTGTTATAAAAGAAGATGGGAATAGGCTCTGAATTGTACTTGAATATCTTGCAATTTTTGTTTCATCCAAAGGACTTGAGTACAAAAAGTTTCCTCTATAATGTATTCTGCTTCCGTTCTAGATAATGAGATTAAAGTTTTCTTTTTGCTCAACCATGATACAAGACAACCACCTAGATAGAATGTTTCTCCACTAGTACTCTTACGATCATCAATGCTACCTACCCAATATGCATATGTAAAGTCTTGAATTGTGAGATTGCTACCCTTGGGATAACACACGCCATATTCTGTAGTTCCCTTTAGATATCGAAGAATTATTTTGACGAAAATAATATGTGATTCTTTTGGTGTTGCTTGGAATCATGCTACTTTTAGAACTGCTTGCATAACATCTAGGCGGGAGGTTGTTACATATATAAGAATACCAATCATATATTTGTACAACCTCTAATCCACACCCTTAGATGAGTCGTCTATGCTCAATTTGCAACTGGTTACCATCGGAGTAAGCACGAGTTTGCAATCTTCCATTTTGAATTTCTTGAGCATTTCCTTGACGTACTTGGCTTGGCATATAAATATTCATTTCTCTTGCTAAGATATTTGAAGCCCTAAGAACTATGTTATCTCACCAAGTAAATACATATCGAACTCACTTTGCATATTTGTATCAAATTTCTTACTTAGTCGATCATAATTTATACCAAATATTATATTATCCACATATACCTCAATGATCGTTAAATTATCTTTATCTATTTGTACATAAATATTTCTATCAACAATACCTTTATTGAATCCTTTTTGACGTAGATACCCATCAAGACAAGTACACCTTGCTCTCGGAGCCTGCTTGATACCATATAGAGCCTTGTTTAACCTGAAAACTCAGTCTTCCTTTTCTGATAGTAGAAAACCTTCAGGTTGTTTGATGTAAACTTCTTCTTCTAATTCTCCATTTAGAAATCCTGACTTAAAATCCATTTGGTAGACTTTCATTTTTCTTGAACATGCATAGTGAGAAACATCTAAATGGCTTCCATTCTGGCAACTGGCGCAAATTTTTCGTCGAAAAAAATTCCTTCCACTTGTGCATAACCTTTGAAAACCAATCTTTCTTTATTTCTGGTAACATGTCCAACTTCATTCAATTTGTTCCTGAACACCCATGTAGTCCCAATGACATTTTTATCTTTTGGTTGTGGAACTAATTCTCAGGTTTTATTCTTATCAATTTGATCAAATTCTTCATTCACAATTGCTACCCAATTCTCATTCTGACTGGCTTCCTCAAAACTACTTGGCTGAAAGGTTGCTAGAAAAGAAATGTGAGCTTGTTGTGATGAACGAATCTGTAGACCTTCATTTATGTCACCAATGATTTGATTTGATGGATGGTTCTTTTGAATCCATTATTTTCTTCTCTTTGGAGGAGCTTCTTGTTGTTGTTACTATATATTTTTATGATCATTATTTACTTCTTCCTGGTTGACAATTACTTCTTGTTTTAGAATTTTCTCTGTGTTTTACTTAGCCTCTATCTTAAGTTTCAAAGATTCTAAATCCTCATCATTATTCATTAGAACACCATCTTCGCCAAATGTAACATTATTCTCTCCACTATATGTTTTCATCTTAGATTATACGATTTATAAGCCTTTATTTTGCGTGAGTAGCTAACAAAGATACCTTCATCAACATGTGATTCAAACTTACCCAACATTTTATCTTCTCTATTGATATAAAATTTTCTTCTGAAGATGCTGAAATATTTTACATTAGTCAGTTTTCCTTTCCATAATTCATATGGGGTCTTGTTGCAATTAATTATGAGAAGACTTTGGTTGATAATGAAGACTTTCGTATCAATTTTTTGAACCCAAAAGTTTTCATCCAGTTTTGAGTCATCTAGCATTGTTCTACCCATTTCCTGTATGGTTCTTTTCTTTCTTTCAACAACTACATTTTTCTGAGGTGTTCGCACTGTTGAAAATTGTATTTTTATTCCATTTTCGTCACAGTATTGCTGAAATAATTTGGAAGTGAATTCTCTGCCATTATATGATCTTAGACACTTTATTTTCTAATTAATTTCGTTTTTGACCAACTCCTTGTAGATCTTAAAGAACTCAAATTCTTCATATTTTTTCTTTAGGAAATTGACGACTGTAATCTTGGTATAGTCATCCATCATTAACATGAAATATATTCTCCATCTAAGCCTTTTTTCTCATAGGACCACATATATCAATATGTATCAATTCCAATGGATGTGATGCAAAGTGTTATTTTGTTTTAAATTCAACTTTTGTCTGCTTGTCATGTCGACAGGCCTCACAAAGTGTGTTGGAAGGTTTTGAGATTTTCAACATTTCTCATATTGCTTCCTTTTTTATTATCCTCACAAGATTGTCAAATTTCATGTGACCCATTTGTTTGTGCCATAATGAGCGTTCATATTCTTTAGCTAGTAGACATGCTTTAGCTACTCATATAGAACATATATTTCATTTGGAGCTTGACTTGTTGTAGCCACAATTTTACCAAACCTTCCTGATTTCACATTTTGTGGAGTTGAATAGCATTGTGTGTCCTTGATCACACATTTTTCCAACACTGAGCAGATTGTGATTCATATTTTCAACCAATAGAGCATTCTTAGCTAGAGAATATTTTCTTCTGAGAGTGACAGTACTTGATCCTATAACATTTGAAGATCCATCATTTCCAATGGACACAATTCCATCCTTGGTCTCTTTCAGAGATACAAATTTATTTCTCTCTCTAGTCATATGCATTGAGAAACCACTATCAACATACCACACATCGTTTTTGTTTTGAGCTTTGAGAGAAAGAGCACAATTATCAGTCTTCTTCTTCTTCCATGTTCATTCGTTATGTGGCTTCAAATATTCTTCTGGAGGATTTTCAAGTTTGCTGTCTCTAGATACGTGTCCAAAGTTTCGACATTTGTAACATTGAATATTATTTCTTAAATGTTCAAATATACTGATGTTTCATTGAGCTTTGGGAGGTTCATATTTGATAGATTTCCTAGAATTGTATTGGTTCCTAGGGTACGTGCAAAATTATACGGCTTTATGACCAAATTTTCCAAATGAATAACAATTGAAATGAAAAATATGTTGGTACCTGGATGGAAATCTTCATCAGGGAATTGTCTTCCAAGGTTGTTCTTGCGAATCTTGTCTAATGAAGTCTACATGTCTATCAGATATCATAGGTTCATTGTATTTTGTTGAATAAGGTCCTCATTCTTCTTCTTTATAACCGAGGCTAGTTTTTTCATTGTAAGATTGTTGTTTGTTGATGAGTTCTTCTAATTCCCTTGAGGTGTTGGCATAAATTTGGACAATTTTTCCCTTCTTCACTTCCTTGCGCAGTGAGACTACCTTGGATTCTAATTCTTCCCTTTCTTGGTTGCTTTCTTCCAACTTATTTTGAAGTGACTCTTCAATACCTTTGTGTTATTCAACTTCAATTTTGAGACCTTGAACTTGTTCTTCAAGAGTATTGGAACGGATCTTCTCAGCCTTGGGCTCTTTTATAAGCCTGATTGCCTCCTTAGAAAATTATTCTATGGTCAACCCTTCTTCATTGTTTGATACCTCTTATTTATTGTGCTTGGCCATAAACAATACTCTTTCATTAGCTTCTTCTTCGTTGTTACTGGCTTCATCGGATGATGAGATATCTTCTTTAGAGAGAAAGTTCCTTTTGAATCCTTTCTTCTTTCCTTTCTTATTGAATTTCTTAAAACCTTTCTTTCCTTTTGAGTTTTCATCACTTCTATTAGGACATTTTGCTGCAAAAATCTCAACCTCACCACATCCGAAACATATCAATGGAATTTTACCTTTGAATTTTTCCTTACCAATTTTTAGTTTTCTCATAAAGTAAGCATATTCTCCATCTGAAAGACCTTCGTCATCATCTTTCTTTTCATCACACTTGCAGGTGCAGGCCTTTTCCTTTGAAAGTTTATTTTTTTTATTAGTTTTCTTATATGTAGTGAATGTAGTTTATAAATGCGAAGTACCCTCTTCTTCATCAAGTCTCATTTCATATGCTATCAGAACTCCATGTTTTTCCTTTTTGCTGAGTTTGTCCAGATTTGCACTATATTCTAAGACTGATACCTTTGGGTTGAATCTTCGTGGTAACGTTCTAATAATATTTCGTATAATAATATTCTCGTCAACAGGCTCTCCCAATCCTTCGAGAATGTTGGTTATTTCATCAACGTGTTAGAAGTATGTAGAAATGTTGTCATCTTCTTTCATTTTTAGTTGCTCAAAGTTTCCTCTATAGATTGAAGCTTTGCTTCTTTGACATTTGAGTCACCTACATATATATTCTCAAGATTTTCCCATAATTTTTTGGTGGTTTTACAACCCAACACCTTTTGATAAGAAGATTCAAAAAGTGCACTGATAATGCTATTCTTTTCTTTTGCATGTTTTACCAAATTATTCCTACCTTGTTCATCTATGGTTTGTGTAAATCCATTTTGAACAGTGTCTCATACTTTTTAACCTTGTGCCAAGAGATAGACCTCAATTCTTCCTTTCCAGAGTGCATAATTATACTCATTGAACAAAGGTACGCCATTATTTATATGCTCCATGACCTCCTTCCAGCTGTTAAACTTTTATTGAAGGAACCAAGCTTTGATACAAATTGTTGGAAATAGTGAGAGGGGGGCTGAATCAATATTCCTTTCAATTAGTATTATTATTAATCTTTCATAGCATTAGTTAATCTTCAATTATTATCAATGTTTGTACAATGATAGAAGTAAACAAAAAGAACACAAATGTACAAATTTTTTAACGTGGAAACCCCCTCAGGGACAAAAACCACCTAAATGCTTTTCTAATAATTCTTTAGTATTCAACTCCAATTGAAAAGAAAGCTCCAAATTTCGATAATCTAGAGAAGCATTCTTCTCCACCTCCCACTAGATGGACGCTCCAATGTTTGAGATTATCTAGTAGTCAACTAAATGCATGTCCCAACACCCAATGAGCTACAACTCACCCTAGCACCACCCTACCACCCTGAATTTTTGACTGGATTGAACCTGTTGATGACTTCATCCACTAGCCTACCACTAGTCTACCACCCTATAGAATAATAAAAGAAGAATGGACTCCCATACCAGTGAAAATGGTCCACTTTACAATGATATAGAATGATGTAGATGAAGAAGAAACACTATACCATAACCCCAACTATGACACAACCACCTAATGATGATCCTAGAACTCCTGACACTTCCTCTTCAATTCTTGGTAGATAGACACTTGTAAAATTTTTACAATGATGCTCTTACAATGAATCAATACAATGATACCTTTACAATAACTTTATGGAGTGTTGCCCACTTGAAGACTTCATGTGGTGAAATTCTTACTATTTTTCTCCACCTTCATTTCTTCTCTTGTCATGCTACCCTTCTCACTCTTCAGAACATTAGATCATGCATTAAGTCTTATCTTGATGAATATATAATACCTGCAAAAATCCTTCAAGGAAATACCCATGACATGATAATAGAAAAAATTACCTCATCCTGCAAAGCATATGTTAGTGCTAAAAAAAAATAAAAAAATTAGAATAGAAATAACCTAATGAAATTAAGAGATGAATATCCATATACACAAGATAATTAAATGGAGCTTACCTCTACTGCATCATTTTGCTGCACCTTTCTTTGCTTTGCTGCCCTAGAATGTCTGGCCCTTTGCAGCGCTTGACAACACATGATCTAGTTTTTTCTTGCCTTCTAGAAGCTCGATATTGAATATCATGTATCTCTGTGATTTCAGATCCCCAATATGTGATCTCTGGTACTGTAGTATCCCTATGAGTCCTCTTTCCAATGCCATGGGTCTCACCCGATTTGGTTTCTTCAAGGAAAATTTATGCCCAATCTCTCACAATGACCTAATTATGGACTAGTTTAGTAGAGAAAACTTGTACGACGTCCCACGTGTCACTGTTTATGAAATTGATACAAAAAAAGCTATAGTCCGTGCAATATTCACCACTTTTTACATAATTCCAATTCTCTTCTCAGAGAGAGAGTTATGACAATTTTCCCAAGGTCACCTCTTTGAGATGAAATTGGAAGCCTACAAAAACCCTAAATTCCACAGATCATATCTCCGAACATATAGCGAACCAATATTTGAAATTCAGGCACAAGATTCATCAATATTTCGCCCAAGTGGGTTTTTTTTGAAGTGTCTGAATCTTTGCAGAAAAAAAATTATTATAGAAACAATTCCACCATGTCCTAGTTTTAGAAGCAAAATCCTTACATGAGGAGGATATGAGGGTCACAATTCATATAAATGCATAGGTTGAGAGGGTCCTCAACAAGTGAACATTGGAGGGGATTTAGTAGCTTAAAAAATTATTAATTATTTACTATTCAATGACCACAAACAATGATTACTGTCATGCCACAACCCCATGGGATTTTAGCCCACTAACTGGGATTACTAACTTCAAACACGAATATCTCTCAAACCGTGAAGAATTACGTGGCGTGTCATATATCAATGGAAAAATATTGAGAAGTAGAAGCCATCGCAAATATCCTTGAAACATAATAGAGTAATTTTTAAAGTCAAAATTCCCATGGAAAATCAGGATAGCCCCTGGTGCTTCTTGGGTTGACATCAATGAAAACCAATGATAAAAATGATCCAGCTATAGATCATGTTACCGAGGAGATGGCTGAGGTAGAGTATCAAGCTGGTGACAGACATGGTCCTGATCAGGCACAAATACGGGTGGGTGTGAGGCATAGGCCTGACACCCGATTTACGATGGAGTTGGGCGACCAGCTCTTGTGACTCCTAGTTGAGTAGGGAATCAGACAAGCTACTATCAGAGAGATACAATCTAATTATAAGTTGAGATAGATATGGAGAATCATTCCCTGTGATATTTTGACCCTCATATGGCATATCGTTGGAGCTACCAGAGTACTGGTGTGGGCGAGGAGGGCATGTAGGCGTGGTGGAGATGTAGAGGGACAATCGAGGAGTGAAACATTTGATGATCATGATCATGTGGGGAGTGATCATCATTCTAGTACTCCACCTCCTCCTCCACCTCGCGCTGGAGTTTATCATGATGAGCAACCTGCAGCATCCAGTCATGATCATGAGCAAGCATCGTCTGAGCAGTCTGCACCATCTCAGCAGAAACGTCTTAGTCCTGAGCAAACACTTGATCCTGAGGAGGGAGCAGGAGCATATAAGGAAGTAGGTCCATTGACTAAGCAGGCTGCCGCACCATCCACTGAGTAGGTTGGACCATCCATGAGTCATCATAAGAAAGCAGTTCCTGATCAACATGAGGCACCTCCAGATCAACAAGCACGTGATCATCATCTATCAGAGCATGTCGGGGCTACACCATTGACTGAGCAGACCTCAACTAGTACTACTTTTGATGTACCACCAACTAATATTTGACATTTTTATACTGTTATATTACAGTTGTATATTTTTTACATTATATATATATATATGGTCCATGTACTTTATGTTCATGTTGCAGATGTAGTTAATTTACATGTTGGTGTTCATCATGTTGTGTATATTTTTAGGTCATGTTAGATATGTTCATTTAATGTGTAGCTTGCAGATAGGTGTGTATGTGATAGAAGTTTTTTTTCCACGGAAAAAATCGGATTTTCTATAGATTTGAGAATCACAGAGCATATGCAAAAGCATTACAAAAACCCACCCAAACTCCTTTGATGAAGGATAAAGGCAGTCACGACTACCTTGAGCACCCATGGGTACTTCTAAGGCTGCCAGAGCAGAAGAAAAATTTTTTCAACAAAAAAAGAACGCTTCCAGTCTTTCATATCTCCCGGCGTGTCACCGAAACAGAGATAATGAAAGAAGAAAAGAAGCAAGTCATCAGTGGTCTCAAATAAAACCAGATATAACAATATGTTAAACAGCTGGGACCGGTAGTAGACACTATTCCGATCCCAATCTTTTCAAAAGGAACAAAAAGAAAGTTTTGAGATTTTGACTGTAGACGCAGGCCTACTCGGACGAGGAAAACAACCTGTTGAAGAGTTTTTTAGAGCATTCGGATCCATAGTTTTTTAAATAAAACATGACAGGAAGAGTAGTTCATCACAAAGTTTTAAAGAACAGCAACTTGCAGAAAGAAAATATAGTGCAGAAAGGAACAGCATCATCCAAAAACTGGCTGATCAATAGGAGTGATCATCCCCTTATCCATCTCAGTTACTGACCAGGTCCCCAAAGCTTGCTGTACACCTGTTTTAGATAAGGTATCTGCCTCCTGGTTTCTTTCCCTGTAAATGTGGCAAACAGTGATATCATTAAAGAAACTTTTGATATTCAAAATCTCATTAAGCAAAGGAAGAAAAATGTAATTCCTGCAATGTTGAGTCCTGTTGAACCAATTCACTACATTCTTTGAGTCACCAAAAATCTGAACCTGTCTAATCTGTTTCAAGGAAAGCCAGCATAGTAAGTGGTGTAATGACTTGAGCTCAGCAAAATTATTAGTCCCCTGCCCAAGGCCTATTGAGGCTCGAAAAGATTTTTCAGAGGTTTCATGGATAACCAAACCTACTCCGCATTGTCCATTTAAGTCTGCAGCTCCATCAAAATATGCCCACGAAACAGATTCTCTGATAAGTTCAGGCTGAATAGAGCGGAGGATGAATTGACCAGATGGGGAAGGAATGCTGTCATATATAGCTGCCCCTGCCACAGCCAGATTCCCAATAGGGAAAGATAGATCTTTGAATATTACTTGGTTCCTTGCTAACCAAGTGCCCCAAGCTATCAAAAGAGGTAAGGATCGAATTTTGTCATCAGAGGCTTCCTGCCACCACCGGAGCCAAGCTTGCTGTATACTGTCTCCTTCCCACCTGAGAGGGGATTTTATGAGTCTCAAGGTTTCAGCCCACAGGCTGACATTGAAAGGGCATGTAAGGAATAAATGCAAAGTTGATTCCTCATTTGTTTTTCAGAGAGAGCACCAACCTGGACCAATTTTCCCCCTTTTCTGCAAGAAATCCCATGTTGGTACTTTTTTCTGTAGGATGCACCAGAAGAAGAGTCTGGTTTTTGCAGGACATTTTAACTTCCAAAGTAGCTTAGACCACCAGTCAGGGTCTTCCCAGCCTTGTTGGGACATCATCCATTTATAACCCATTTTAGGAGAGTAGCTTCCAGTCTGAGCATGGACCCAGGCTAGCTCATCCCTTGTTTCTGAGATCCGAACAGAAGAGTTTTGGAGATCCGACACAAAGAGGCTCCATTCCTCCCTCCATCTCTCCTCCAACAGAAGATCAGCATCTGTCAACCACCCTTGTCTCCAGATAGTAGTGGTCCAAGGGTTGGCCACCTGGTTCAGGAAAAGATAGCCCCTTTCATTCAAAAACAATTTCAGATCATGTGATAGGGCATATCTTTCCGTGCAACCCACCCAGGGATCACAGCCAATTCTCACCCGTGTACCATCTCCCACTTTCCAAGCAAGTCCTTGTTCTATTATGTGGGCCGAAGCAACTACTGCCTTCCAGACCACAGAGGCTTTTTTGGAGGACTTAGCAGGATTTCGGACCCATTCAATAGCAGTGGCCGGGGCTATGTACTTTCTTTTTGTGACAGTAGACCATAGAGAATCAGACGAGATAAATCTCCATGCCAATTTTGCTGCTAAGGATTTTGAAAAAGAGAACATGTGCTTAATTCCCCAACCACCCCATTCTTTTGGTCTCGAAATCTTGTCCCATGCGACCCAAGGTGTCACATATTCAGCTTTGGATCCTGCCCATAAAAATCTGCTGCACAGTTTGTCAATGGAGGCTAATATACCTTTGGGAACCCACATAAGACTTGCCCAATAAACCGAAATTGCCATCAGAACCAATTTTATTAGGACTAGCCTCCCTGCTCGAGACAACCATTTATGACTCCACAGATTGAGTTTCTTTTCTATTTTGATCAGGAGCCATTTCCAATCCTGAATCCTGTAAGTGTCAGGTTTCAACAGAAATCCCAAGTATTTAAAGCTTTCCTGCAGAGATTTGACTTCAAAAGGAAGAAGAGCCCCTACACTACCTCTCTCTTCCAGAGACATTCCAGAGACTATGAGGGTCGATTTTTGCTCATTGATTTTAAGACCTGTGGCTTTAAGAAATAGGTCCAGAATGTTCTTGAGAGCTCTACAGTCCTCGACACTGCCATTACTAAATAAAAGAATGTCATCCACAAAGAGCAGATGGGTTACCCACAAATTAACAACCACTTCAATTCCTCTGACCTCTCCTTGTCTTTTTGCCCTGCTAATCATCAGACTTATCCCTTCAGTAGCCAGCAGGAAAAGGAGAGGGGACAAAGGGCATCCTTGTCTTAGACCTCTCTCCGGATTGAAAAAAGATGAAGCTGCTCCATTAATTAGCAAGGATATGGAGGATGTAGTAATGCAGCTCATGATCCATCTAACAATATCAAATCTGAAACCAAGGTGGGTCAACAGTAGGCGCAAGTACATCCAGCTTATTCTGTCATAGGCCTTTGATAAATCTATTTTAACAATTGCCCCTTTCTTTCCACTTCTCTTTAAGCTATGCAGAGTTTCTTGGGCAATTCCCACTGCTTCATGAATCTGTCTTCCATCCAGAAAACCGAACTGCTCTGGAGAGATATGTCTTGATAAGAAGGGCTTCAATCTGGAGGCAATGACTTTGGCAATGATTTTATATACACAGGTGCAGAGGGAAATAGGCCGAAAGTCATCAAAAGAGGCTGGCTGATCAGATTTGGGGATTAGAGCCAGAAAAGTTGAATTGAAAGGTTGATAGATCGATCCAGAGGATCTAGATTCCTCCACCACTGCAACCAGATCATCCCCCAGGAATTCAAAAAAATGGAGAAAAAATTCCACTGTCCACCCATCTGGTCCAAGACTTTTGTCCTTCTGCATATCCTTGAGGATGCCCTCCACTTCCTGTTTAGAGACAACTTCCATAATAGAGTCATTGTCTTCTTTCTCAACATATCTTGGAAAGAATTGGGCAACTCTGATGACCTCCGCTATGGAAACTTCCTCCAGAGCTTTGAAAAGTTTCTTAAAGTGATTTACCCCTAGGGCAGTCAGATCTTCAAAATATTTTTCCATTTCCCCATCCTCTTTTTTCAGCTCCCAGATTGTGTTAGCAATCTTCCGGTCCTTTGCATAATTCTGGAAGAACTTGGAGTTTTCATCTCCTGCTTGCAACCAAATGGCTCTACTTTTCAATCTCCAGCTTTCTTCCCTAATCTGGAGGATTTTCCTCCGAGATGCTTCCAAATCTTTTATTCTGTTCCTGGAGTCCAAGGACTCATAGCCAGTTCCATTCGAATTTTCCAGGAGATCTAGCTCAAGATTTATACTTTTGAGTTCTTCTTCTTCCTTCGAGTTCTTCTGCTGCGCCCATTATTTTGTTGCTTGCTTCAGTCTCTTAAGATTGTTTGAGAAAAGGATGCTACTACTTCCCTCTTCGTGTTGATTGTCCTTTCTCCATGTTTCATGGAAGAGGGCTTCAAAAGAGGCATCCTTCAACCAGGAAGAGTTAAATTTAAACGGGGTTCCAGGTTTTTTTGAAGTTTCTTTCAATTCCAGAAGAACCGGTAAGTGGTTAGAGTGACCCCCTTCCCCTACCCAGTGTCTAAAGACTGTAAGCCAATCCACCAGGGGTTCACAAAGAAGAAAGCGGTCAAGTCTTTTGCCCACCCAATCAGCACCAATACGTCTATTCCTCCAGGTGGGGTGCAGTTTGATCAGAGGAGCATCCACCAGATGAGAGGAAGCCAGTTTATTTCTAAAGAAAAGAGAGAGGGGGTCCGAGTGAGCATTAACACCCCAGGACTCCGAATCCCCGAGGGAGAAATTCAGGTCACCCCCTATAATGAGGTTAGGATGAGAGAGACAAGAGAAACTGAAAAAAGAGTTCCAAAAAAGTTCCCTCTCCAAACAGGGCCCATAGACATTCAGAAAAAGGAAAGGAATGCACAACTCTCCAGAATAGAGTTCCATTGCCAGGCAGTTTGCAGAACCCCAAGAGGAGACTTCCTTGAGCTTCCTCGAATTATAACTTGTTGCTACACCCCCCGACCTGCCTGAGGCGTCGAGAGCTGAGAAGACCCAACCAGGCAAAAGCTTCTGAAGAGAGCAGATTACAACTTCGCTGTTCCCCATGGTTTCTTGGAAGGAAAATAACATCAGGATTGTAAGAGTGCACAAGGTTTTTGAAGGCTAGCTTTT
>JAXQQM020076991.1:0-139944 GCA_034641835.2 Pinus albicaulis | reverse complement strand
ATAATGCAAACCCTTCGGTCATATTTGGAGCTTAGGCACGTCTTAAATGGTCTCTTGTGCATTAATTTAGCTCCATAAATGATAAAACGGCTCCAAATATTGAATAATATCCTCATTATTCATGTGTTGTAATTTTTGAGCTCATCGTATATCCACACGAAAAAATCTTGATACTGATTGAATAAGAAGATAAAGGCTTTCCACACTTATGGTGTGAAAAAATGAAATTTAGACGCTCCTCCAAATGGTAAGAATCCTGTCTTGTCTAGTTTTACTGTTCCAAAGGCTATATTTTGGCACCTCTGCGACCCAGTCAACCTTCGCGACTACCGCGCGCGCGTCACACCTGTCTGCGCAGATCCAATGCTCTGAGCATATAGTCATTTGGTGTGCGTAGGGAGAGGATCATCCCTGTAAGGCTTCAATCGACTTCCGTTGACATACCCAGGAAGATTTCCCACACTCAACATGGCCATGTGCACCGCACCTCCATTACTGATTTCCTTAACAACATATGGTCCTAGCCAATGCATCTTGAACTTCCCGGGGTGGCAAGAAAACTTTCTTTTATACAAAAAGACCAAGTCGACTTCCTGAAAGACCTTTTTTCTAATTTTTCTATAATGCCAAGCCTTTTCTCCCACCTTCTGCACTTTCTGATGAAAACCTGCAATAAAGCGATCCTATTCTAGCACGAACAAATGCGACAACTGTTCTTCCATAATATCCTACTCGACCATATTTGTGAATGTTGCAATGCGCAAACTAGGAACAATGTACTCCATTGGAATCACAACTTCTTGCCCATACACCATCCTGAACGGTGTCTTTCCTGTCAACTTTTTTCATGTGGTTCTATATGCCCAAAGAATCGCAGGCATGCGAACATCCCAATCATTCCAGTTAGCATTACAAACCTTAGTGAGTGCAGTATCCAATATCATATTAAAACCTTCTACTGCACCATTTTCCTATGAATGATGTGGAGTACTCTTCTGGTGATAAATCCAAAATTATTCTGTCAGAGCTTCCATATTTTCATTATCAAAGTGCGTACCTCAATCACTCACCAAAATATTAGGGCACCCAAACCGAGTCAATATGTTCTCAAAGATGAAGTGCACAATGGTTTCTACACTACAATCCTTCACCGGCTTAGCTTCAACCCATCTAGTCACATAACATGTCTCAATTATTATGTAACATGCACCTATATTCTTTCTTGGAGGGTCAATGGGTCCAAAAAAGTCTATGGCCCATTTGTCAAAATCTTGCAATGCTATTTGTGGGTGCAAGGGAATCTCATCGCTGCGCGATGGCTTTCCTGTCCTTTGGAATATATCGCATGCGCGTCAATGCGAATATGCATCATTGTGTAGTGTGGGCCACCATAAACCAACTTGTAGGACCTTCTGCACAATGGATTTCCCTGCATGGTGACCACCAGAAACCGCTCCATGAGCTTCCGCTAAGATATCCTGTCTCTCAAATTCTAACACATACCTTCGAAAGATCTCATCTACACCCATCTTATGAGAGTAAAGTCAGCTATGCGTGCCACCAAATCTTCCTTCTTTTGTAATGTATACGCCTCAGGCACACGTCTAGTATTAAATAAATGAATGATATCAGGGAAATGATCATCAACCACCTTTATAGCGAATAATTGCGCATTGGATAACCCATCTTCTAATCTAGTAGGCTCTTCTCCATTTTTAGCCATGACAGATGATCCGGCCCGAAATTCAGTCTTCCAAGCTTCACAATGACTTCAAAATCATACTCCTGAAACAACAACAACCACATGCGTATCTTCCCCCCCAACACAGGCTTATTGACTAGGCACTTCAGCGCAGAGTGGTCAATAAAAATATTAAAGTGGCCTCCTAACAGGTAGTTGCAGAATTTCTGCAGTGCATACACCATAGCCAATCCTTCCCTTTCCGTGGTTGAATAATTATGCCTTGTGCTTGATAGCTTCCTACTTGCGAATGCAATAGGTTGATCGATCTCCCCAGCTCTTGGCTGCACTAAAATAGCTCCGAGCGCGATGCAGGAAGCATCAACATGCACATTAAATACCTTCAACCAATCTGGAAAGACCAATATGGGTGCAGTGACCATCTTCTCCTTCAGTAATTCAAAACTCTTTTGAAATTCTTCATCCCAACAGAATGACACATCCTTCTTGAGAAATTTCTCCATAGGCGCAGTGATCAGCACATAACCTTGAATGAACTTCCGATAATATCTAGTATGCCCCAAAATTAAGCGCAGTTGTTTGACATTAGCTTGAACTTCTAGATTAACAATTAGTGCAAACTTCGTGGGATCCACCATCAACTCTTGTTGGCAGACAATATGTCCCATCAATATCCCAGATGGCACACAAAATATGCACTTCTTCAGATTAAGTGAGATATGATACTTCCTACAAGTATCCAGCATTAGGCACAGACTTGATACATGCTTCTTCAACAACCTAAAGATAGTCCAATCATCAAAGTAGAGTTCTAAGAACTTGTGGATGTATTCCTTGAATGCAGCTACTACTACGCGCGAGAAGACAGCGAGCACATTCTTAAAACCAAATGGCATAACTGTATACTAAAAATATCCCCATTCTGTTGCAAAGGTTGTCTTACTTCAATCTTCAGGTGCACTCCTAATATCCTGACATCTTGAGAAACCAGCTGTGAATTAACAAGCCTCCTATCTCATACATTTTCGAGGATCTCATCAGAAATGGGGTCGAGAACGGATCATGAATGTAGGAATCATTCAGTTTGTGCAAGTCCACACAAATCCTTATTTCTCCTTTAGTCTTCTTATCCTACACTACCATGGGACTCACCCAATCTGACTCCTCCACTGGTTCTATAATTCTTGCAACAACCATTTTATCCAATTCTTCCTTAAATTTATGCTTGTATTTTGAATTCAATTTATACGGACGCTGCATCACAGGTCACGCATCAAGTTTCAAAGTGATCCTCATGACCCAAAGCTCTCTAATTATCCCTTGCAACTTAGAGAAATTTGTAGGAAACAGGTCCTGATACTCAGTCAGTAGGTCTATGACCTTTCCTAGTGTATCATCATCCTAGTAATATCCGATCTTCGCTAATTTAAATTATCTTTAGAGACTTAGTGACATCAGCTTTCCTAGTGTGTGTTCACTTGCTAAATCTTTAGAGACTTAGTGACATCCAATGATGTAATTGAAGGCCCAACAACTGCGCACTATTCTTCAGATTCAGGGATTGTGATATTCCTTGGATTTTCTTCATTTTCTTCAACTGTCAAATTTTTGCAATTGACAATATCCCTCATCTGCGCATCCCATGTTGGAAAAGTGCACTCTACCTTCGGCTTGGCTCTGTCAAAGATAACCTCCTGAATACCTTACAGTGCTACCCTCACAATCAAACCCACTCTCGATGCTGAAAGTTAAAATGAAACTTTCGGTCAGCACAGGCCATTCATTGGTTCCTCGGTGCAGCTCTGTTTCTGTGTACCAATAAGTAGGCACCTTCCCCAAAGTATGAATGAACATATGGACCCATTATGGTCTTGGATCTGCACCCCATACTTCAGTCCATTTATCTAGTTGTCCGCGCGGATCACATTTTCTGGAATATGTCTCTTCCATTCTAGTAGTTGGACATTCAAATCACAATCTCATCATTTAGGTACATTCTTCCCAGTTACCCAAGTTTCCTTTGTGAGTCTCCCACCATCATGTTGGGGTAGAGTGCAATGCTATATCCAATGCATGGAATCTCTATGCTTTTGGAACATGACTTTCAAGTTCTCCTAAAAAAATGTTCACATTAGTTAAATCATCATAATACAAAAATTATCGTTCCTCTGATGATATGCAATGAAGAGATATAGTCACTCGATTGCATCATAGTGCAGATACTTCATGTAGCCGGTTCTTCTAGTTCTCTAGTTCTTCATCTGAATCTGAGAAGAAGAAACTATATATTTTCCCAATTAAGACGGCCATCATCGGTTGGATTGATCCAATCATTGTCTCGTGCAGTCAGCTTATAGATATGGTCAACATCATCATCTCGCGTAATTAGCTTATAGATATGGTCAACATCATCATCCGCGCACACCGGCTTTGTATATATTGCACCTTATGTAGGATCTAGAGTAACTACCACTCTGGTTCCATTACTGTCAAATACAATACTTAACCTCTTAATATTTATGATGTTGTCCATATCAATAGCCCAGTCCAAGCCCAACAACGTAGGATAAGGATCAGTATCATCCACAATTTGTATGACTTCGAAATTTGCAAGCACCCTAACTCCTTCAATATCTACTACCACCTGTGAGAGTCTTCCTAATGGAATGATTTTATGTTGATTCGCCATGCATAATTGGATCGTAGACCACTCCAACTTTGGCTCTCCCACACGCTGTCAAGTTTTCTTAGGTAATAAATTTGCATAAGATCCTAGATCCAAAACGACCCGATCCATCTCATAGGCACCAATATGAGCAGTCAAGCACATCCTCATATAATACTTATTTTGTTCTTATGGATCTTATTGACAAATTTCTGTTCCATCCGGGGCTGTTCTTTTGATGCACAGTTATCTATCAATGCTTGAAGATTCTCAAATGCCTTATTGTTGCCTAATAGTTTGATGCAAGCTTGTAAGAATGGCTTTATTTCTTCATCTACTCTGGCCACATCCACAGTTCTACCTGATGTTGATGTGCTTGCTTCTGCAAAACCCTTCTTTGCTTCCATAAAGGTGTCTTTTTCGTGCTACAAATCGAATCTATCCTTTTTCTTAGGTGCTTTTTGGATCCAACGATCAACATACATCTTCTTTCCTTTGTCCTCACCAATGGTTACACCACTCCTAGTGACAACATTCATGCTAGGATCCTCTTCGCGCAGCTCTGTCCTGACCATATGAATATTCTACGTCGGAGTCTGCATCTTCTTTTCCTACATCCTAGCAATTAAAACATGACAATATTCAATTACATGATCAGATTGTCTATAGTACTCGCAGGATTGTCACACTGGATTTGGAAATTCATGCACATAATGGCCGACATATCCACAATCGTAATAGATGAGCTGTCCCGTTCCTCGACCAGTTGATCCTCCTCCTCGTCCTCTAGTTTGGAGTGCACCACGCCCAGATGAGGATGCTGGTGAGGTAGGTTCAGCTTGCATTATATACAACTAAAATTTTTCCATCATTAAATGAAAACCACGATAATGTTGTTCGTCATGTCCTAGCGACGATGATAACTTGAAAAAAGGCTGCTTTAACTCAGACATATATTTTCCAATTCTTGGACAGTAATCAATCTCATGCAGACCCATAGATTGACAAATTGCGCACCATAATGCAGGTGTTCTGTTAGGTCCCTATATTACTAGTTTAGCCCCTTATTGTTATTAGTGTATCCCCCTTATTGTTATTATTGTACCCTTCTAACCCCAATATTGTTATTATTGTGCCCTTACATTGTTATTGTTAGGTTGGCTAGGATTACATTGTGGCCCCACTAGGATTACATTGTGGCCCCATGGACTCCTATATATATAAAGGAGGTTTTGTCATTTGTATCATCCAAGAATTTTTCATTCATGTAATGTATTGGAGGTTTCCCCCTCAAAGTGGCTTATTTCTAAGGCATTGATATCTCTTTTCTTCTATTTTTGGAGCTGGTTTCATAACATTTTGTATCAGAGCTTTGGATTCTAGGGTTTCGCTGCTCCAAACAGGTCGTCGTGGAATTTTCACTATAACTTTGTTCTACGAAGGTTCAGAAAATGAAATTTTTAGAGTGTGAAGCCAAAATCCTGGAGAACATCGTCACAAAATTTTAGAGGTTTTTTTCGCAATAGTTTTGGATATATGATCTGTGGAAGTTAGGGATTTTTGCAGGCTCCTCAATTTAACCTAAACAGGTCATCGCTGCATTTTCGCTATAAATTTTTTTCTACAAAGGTTTCGAATCTGAAATGTTTAGAGTGTGAAGCCGAAATCCCGAGGAACATTGTTACAAAATTTCAGATCTTGGTTCGCAATATTTGCAGAGATATGGTCTGTGGAAGTTAGGACTTTTTCAGGCTCCTGAATTTCATCTCAAAGCGGTGATCATCGGAAAATCTTCATAACTCTCTCTCTGAGCATCGGATTGGAATTATGTAAAAAGTGGATGCAAGAACACATAATTTAGTTTCTTTTCGATCAATTTTAGAGCCGAAGGAGAAAGAAGTGCCACGTAGCAAGTCATACAAGTTCGCTCTACTGAACCAATCCATAATTAGGTCATCATAGGAGATTGGACCCAAATTTGTCTTCAAGAATCCAAATCAGGTTAGACCTATGGCATTCGAAAGAGGATTCAGAGGGCTACCTCAGTGCCGAATTTTAGATATTGAAGATCCGAAATCACAGAGATAATTCAGTTTCAATATCACGCTCCTCAAAAGCAAGAAAAAGATGTGTATTTTTTTCGAATTACATAAGTCTCGTTTGAAAAAAATTAGTTTGAATTTACTCCAAGGGCATATTGAAGAATATATATCAGTATTGGGTGATAAAATGGCCCCTAAAAAGAGTCAACACCCATTAAGTCTTGAGAAGGCTCTACTATGACTCATGAAGACGAAGAAACACAACATGAGATATCAAAATTACAAGGGCAAGTGCACCAAATTTCGCTATCGCAAAGAGAAACAAAAAATGAAATGGAAGTTTTGAAGAAAGATGTGGAAACTAAGATGGATGGTTTGAAGAAAGGCGTTGAAACTAAGATGGATGGCTTGAAGAAAGGTGTGGAAGCTAAGATCAATGGTTTGGAAGCTAATATGGAAGGCATGGAAGTGGGCATGGAGGCTAAGATGGATGGCATGGAAGCTAAGATGGATGCCATGGAAGCTAAGATCAATGAAAAAATGGAAAATATGAAGAATGATATAAAAGTAGACATCAAAGGTTTGGAAAATTTGATACAAGAAATGTTTTCTAATGGCGAAAAGATAGTAGAGGAAACTCATGATGAGAAAAAAATAAATGTTAATCCTGATTTCATACACTCTAACGTTGGACGGAAGAACCACCATATTCCAAAGATGAATATGAGGAAGTTTGATGGCAAGGATCCCGTAACATGGATACTACAGATGGAGCAATATTTTGATCTCAATAATGTGCAAAACACACAAAAGGTACGCATTGAAACTTTACATTTAGAACAAAATACATTTAGCAGTATTGATTGCTTTGCTCCCGTAAAAATTGTCACTTTATCACTTTAAGGAGGATATGATAGCAAATGTATGAAGATAGAAGCACCTTTCTTTAGCCAATTGATAAATCTCAAACAAAAGGGTTTAGTGGCAGAGCAGGGTGAGGACTTCAAAATTGAATATAAGGGTAACGGACATTCCAGAGGAACACGGGATTGATGTCTTCATAGGGACTTTAAAGGATAACATCCAACATGAATTTCACATTTGGGAACCTGATTCATTGGAAAAGGCATTCAGGTTGGCAAGAAAAATTGAATGTAAAATTATGGCAACAAGGAAGCCTACCACTCACATATATAAAGATGGAAGTGTTGCTACTCCTAAACTTCCACAACCTACAAGGTTGACACCAAAACAATTGGAAGAAAAAAGAGCAAAAGGGCTTTGCTACAGTTGTGAGAGCAAATACACTAAAGGTCATAAGTGCGTTGAGAAGAAATTATTTTACATAGATTGTGAAGAAGAAGAAGAAAATGAACAAGAATCTTCAAAAGAAGAGGATATACACCAGGAACCAACTCTAGAAGAGGAAGAATTGAGTCCGACCATATCGTGCAATGCATTGGCAAGAATTACCTCTCCTTAAAATCTCAAGATAGAAGGAAATATCAAGAAGAAAAAGGTAATAGTGTTGATTGATTCAGGCAGTACCCATAATTTTATCTATTGTAAGGTAGCCAAGGACTTGAATTGTTTCCTAATACCGCGCACCAAAATGTCAAGTGATGGTTACAAATGGAGGAACTATAAATTGCTCTGGAAAATGACATAATATCAAGCTAACCATGGGGGAATATGTATTGAATATTTCAATGCTTTCCATTCCTATGGGAGGTGTTGATGTTGTAATAGGAGTACAATGGTTACAATATCTGGGGACGGTAGCTTTTAATTTTCAAGAACTTTTCTTGAAATTTTTTTCGAAGGAAAGGAAGTCGAATCACCCATTGTAGCAGGGTTTTGCCAGAAAGATAATAAGCTCTAATGTCATGAAAAAGATTCTCGAAAAATAACAACGAGGTGTAATTGCACAATTTCTAGTTTTAACCTATTGCAAATTATCTACGAACGAATCTTTAAAATAGAAAATGAACAATAGCGAGAGCATAAAACATAAAACAAATAAACACAGACATTTTCCCCCGGATCCCAAATCGGGACGAGCAACTTCATTTTCATTATATTCCTTTTAGTGTTACAACACATATATATACATGTTGAAGCATACATAAATCCCAATCCATTAACCCTGGATTAGAACATAGCCATAGTTCCCTTAACCGGATCTACAAAATACTAGGGGCCAAAAACCATCATGCCCCAAAACCATGTGAAAATCCATGCACAAAGCCATGGGTGGGTCCGCCCACTGAAAAATAAGGTCCAATTTTTTTTTTTTTTTCCGGGGCACTGCCTTCCCCCCTGTGACCCCCCTGCTGTGCCCAGTGCGCGTGACTAGTCGTGGAAAGAATATAAGACATACCCAACAACTATGCTCACTAGAAGTTCCAACATCAAAACCATCTATTTTTGCAGATCTCCAAAAAGTCTTGGACAATCATTCCAAGGTGTTTGAAACTCCCAAAGGACTCCCACCTATTCGTGATCATGATCATGCTATTCATTTGATTCCAGGAAGTGTTCCTCCAAATATTAGGCCTTATAGATATCCTTATGTCCAAAAGAGCGAAATTGAACGTATGATTTTAGAAATGTTAGAGGCTGGTATAATTCAACCTAGTCAAAGTTCTTTCTCTACTCCTGTAGTATTGGTACACAAGAAGGATGGATCATAGCGCACGTGTCTCGATTATAGGGAGCTCAATAAGCTCACCATTAAAGATAAATTTCCCATTCCTGTGATAGATGAATTACTGGATGAATTACATGGAGAAATTTATTTTACCAAGTTGGATCTTCGTTCAGGATATCATCAAATTAGAATGAAGACGGAAGATATTCCGAAAACAACATTTCGAACTCATGAGGGTATTTATGAATTTTTGGTCATGCCTTTTGGCCTTACCAATGCACCTTCTATATTTCAAGGATTGATTAATTCCATTTTCAAACCCTTCCTTAGAAAATTTGTGCTAGTATTTTTTGATGATATACTAATCTACAGCAAGTCTTCGAAGGATCATGTTCAACATGTTGATAGGGTGCTCAAACTATTGCAGGAGAAACAATTGTATGCAAAAACATCCAAATGTTTCTTTGGAGTACAAGAGGTGGAATATTTGGGTCATATTGCATCTCACGAGGGTGTTAAGGTAGACCCTAACAAAATTAAATCCATTAAGGAATGGAAAGTCCCCACAACCATTAAGAAATTGCAAGGATTTATCGAGTTAATAGGGTATTATCGCAAGTTTGTTAAAAATTATGGGAGAATAGCATCACCTCTAACAACATTAGTGAAGAAAGATGCATTTTCATGGACTCCTGAAGTAACTAAGGCCTTTGAACATCTTAAAGAGGCAATGTGCCTAGCACCGGTCTTAGCTACGCTAGACTTCACAAAATTTTTTATTGTGGAATGTGATGCCTCAGGAAATGGAATTGGTGTTGTTTTAATGCAAGAAGGAAGAGCTATTGCTTTTGAAAGTCATCCAATCAAAGTAAATTATTTACATAAATCTATTTATGAGAAGGAAATGTTAGCAATACTGCATGCACTAAAGAAATGGCGACCTTACCTAATGGGAAGACACTTCAAGGTAAAAACTGATCATGATAGTCTTAAACACTTTTTGGAACAAAGACTATCTTCAGAAGAGAAACAAAAATGGGTCACAAAGATGTTGGGTTATGACTTTGAAATAATCTACAAAAAGGGAAGCTAAATGTTGTTGTAGATGCACTCTCAAGAAAAAATGAAGAGGTGGAAGCATTGCTTTGTGCCATTTCTATTATCCAACTAGATTGGATAACCGAAGCAAGGAATGAATGGAAGAGGGACGAAGAAGTGTGGACACTCATTCAAAATTTGCAAAGAAGATCCTAGTACATCTGATACATTTATTTGGAAAAAATGATTCCTTATGGTACAAAGATCGCTTATATCTTTGTAAGAATTCCCAACTAAAACAAAAGATTCTTTTGGAATTGCACACTTCTCCTTTAGGAGGACACTCAGGATTTTTAAAAACTTACCACAGGGTGAAGAAAGAATTTTTTTGGGATGGCCTTAAATCTGATATTCAAAAGTTTGTGGCAGAATGTTTGGTTTGCCAGCAGAATAAAGTTGAGACAATTAAGACCCCGGTACTTCTACAAGATTTATCCATTCCAAGTCAACGTTGGGAGGAGATTTCAATGGATTTTATCATAGGTTTACCTAAGTCCGAAGGAAAGAGTTTCATCATGGTGGTAGTTGATAGACTTACCAAGTATGCACACTTTTGTGCATTATCTCATCCATTTAAAGCAAGTACAGTTGCTACTGCATTTATGGAAACAATTCAAAAGCTAAATGGAAACTAGAAGATTATTGTAAGTGACAGAGATCCCATTTTTACAAGAAATTTTTGGACGGAATTATTTTCTTGTTTGGGTACTCAACTAGCTCATACCTCATCTTATCATCCTCAATCCGATGGTCAAACAGAGATAGTGAATAAATTTTTGGAAGGATATCTTCATTGTTTTGTATCTGATAAACAAACACAATGGGTCAAGTGGTTACCTCTGGTTGAATGGTGGTATAACACTTCCTTCCATACTGCAGCAAAAACGACTCCATTTATGGCACTATATGGATATCATCTATCGTCCATCACATCATCTTTAAGAGAAAAATCTAAGGTTCAAGCAGTGAAATTTCACATCGATCATCAACAACAAGTTCTCCAACTCTTAAAGGATAACCTAAATTTGACACAAAATCAAATGAAACAACAGGCAGATCAAGATCGCAATGAGAGAAGTTTTGATGTAGGAGACTGGGTATTTTTACGGATATAACCATACAAACAAATGTCCCTCAAGGAGGATATTAAATTATCACCAAAGTACTATTTTCCTTACCAGTTGTTGCAAAATATTTGTACTATGGCATACAAATTTGAGCTTCCTGCTTCGTCTCGAGTGCATCCAGTTTTCCATATTTCATGCTTAAATAACATTATAGGTGACAAAATTCAAGTTCAAACAATATTTCCAGAACTTTATGAGGAAGGAAAAATCATATTGGAACCTGAAGCAGTCATGGAAACAAGAACTAGACAGCTATTAAATCGATCAATTTCAAAGTATCTCATCAAGTGGAAGAACTTACCCACTGAAGAGTCTACATGGGAGGATGAGAATTTTATACAGAAGCACCCAGAGCTACTCAAGCATTGAGGACAACACTTTTTTGAAGGAGAGGGGCATTTTAGGTCCCTATATTACTAGTTTAGCCCCTTATTGTTATTAGTGTAGCCCCCTTATTGTTATTATTGTACCCATGTAACCCCAATATTGTTATTATTGTGCCCTTACATTGTTATTGTTAGGTCGGCTAGGATTACATTGTGGCCCCATGGACTCCTATATATAGAAAGGAGGTTTTGTAATTTGTATCATCCAAGAATTTTTCATTCATGTAATGTATTGGAGGTTTCCCCCTCAAATTGGCTTATTTCTAAGGCGTTGATATCTCATTTCTTCTATTTTTGGAGCTGGTTTCACAACATGTTCCACTTAGCCCAGCTGGGGCTCTTCAACGGCTAGGTCCTCTATCTTGCAGACATAATCATTGAATATGGGGCATTGATCCTTATTATGCCCGACAAGTTTACATCATATGCACCATACATCTACACACCTCTCCTTTCCCTTATCTTTTCTCGCATTCCGTAATCTCCAAATGCATTTCTTCTAATCGACTCGAATTCTGCTGAGTTCCGATCATAGTGGGTACCGGTGCAACTTCGGTTTCATTGCACTTTCTACGACCTCACCGTGTGGCAATCTTCTCGTTGAATCAAGGTCCGGTGCGTATGTGGAAGTGACATAGCAATAAACCACTCCTTGTTTTGGGTATCATCGATAGTGAATCCATCATCTCTAATTGTGCGCTTCAATATCTGATCTGCATCCTGCATATTCATTTAGCTCTTAACGAATCTATTTAACTCAATGACACATTGTGAAAAAAATGACTTCGGCCTCTTAAATTATTCTTTTAGAGCAGCCTTTTAAATCATCAATAGTGGCATTAGGATTCACCGATACATACCGTTAGACTCAGTCTTGTCGGTCCTCTGTCAGATTCAAATTCACTAAAGTTCATTTCTCGTCATTTGCAGTCATTGATGTTACTGTGGTCCAGAAAAGAGTCATTTCACTTTCTTGAGTCCAGGGTTTTGTCTTCAGAAGTGCTTCAATAACATGTGCAGGCCAGAGGAAGGTTCAATAAGTTTCTTATTTCAAGATTTTTATCATCATTAATGCTCAAGGATGATTCTTCTCCAAAACCCTGTTTTGGAGAAGAAATTGGCAAATTAGTTGTTTGTAATAACCATGTAATTTTCCGTCTTGAAGATTTCAAATGCAGGCTCTATGTCACCTTGCCAAACTTCATGCTAACCATCCCTGCAAAAGACAACAAAGAAAACTCTTTTTCTTTAGAAACCAAGAAGAAGTTGCTCAATTGGAGCCCCGAATTCACAGTAAGAACAGAGATTTGTTTATTTACAGCTATTTTTATACCTTATTGCTTTGAAAAGAAAGCTTAACTATTGAATTTGAAGGTTGTTTAAATTCAGTAAGGTTGTTTGAAGGTTGAATTATGAAAAAGATCCAGTAACGCTCCATACTAATGCATGAGATATCATGTGCAAGAATTGGGTTGTTGGAACCAATTTTGGGGTGGCATGGAGTATCGTGTATAATATTAGAGTTTACAAGAAGGATGAAATAGTGTGTACAAGATTCAGGTTGTTGGAACCAATGTTGCATGGATTGCTAGAAAACAAGTTAATAACAATGCAATGTGGATAGAATTTGTGATTAAGTTTGCAGAATTCCTACTTTTCATGTTTATTTTGAGTGGTGAACTGTGTGGAAACATTATAGTTATGTAGCTCTCAATACATAATTCAAGAAAGAGTTCGAATTTAAATTTGGGACAGAGGAGATTTCCATTTTACCTTAGAGAGAATCTGGTCTGGAGTATAATGTCACACTTTTGAGGCTTATGGAGCCCCAGGAAGAGAGGATGGAGCAGAGAAGTCGAATTGAAAAATTGGAGGAATGAAGCTAAAGTCAAAGGTCCAATTGTGTGTTTCAATACAGCGCGGCACATACAAAGGAGCGCGCGACGCACTGGGCAAAAATTGACAGTGTTATTTATAACTGGCGCGGCGCACCAAACCAACGTGGCGCGTTGGGCATGCACACGGCGCATAGAGCCAAAAGGAAGATTTCATCAATTCTTCATTGATTTTTTTTTAAATTGACCCACTATGTATGCGCCCGTGTCATTGATTTTAGTGTGTTTGCTGTGTTTTGAAAAGGAATTAGTCAGAGAAATGGATAAGATTGCTGGGATGCTTACACCATAGCAGGACTGGTCAGTAAGGATTGCCGCCATGCAAAAGTTGAAGGTCTTGTTTTTGGAGGTGCCTCTGATTATGGATGCTTTCCAGCACTGTTGAAGCAGCTTGTGGGACCTTTGACTGCTCAGTTATCTGATCGTTGATCTAGTATAGTGAAGCAGGCATGCCATTTATTGAGCTTGTTGTCGAAAGAGCTATTAGGAGATTTTGAGGCCTGTGCTGAAATTGCTTATACCAGTTCTCTTTAAAATTGTTGTTATAACAGTCCTTGTGATTGTTGAATCGTCAGATAATTGCATAAAGACGATTGTAATTGTAAAGTTGCTCGCATTCTTCCTCGCATCGTGGATTGAGCCAAGAATGATCGTAATGCAGTTCTCTGTGCCGGGTGTTGCGATTATGCATTGTTGGTGCTAGAATATTGGGTTGATGCCCCTGAAATTCAACGGTCAGCTGATATTTATGAAGACCTCATAAAGTGTTGCGTGGGAGATGCTATGAGTGACGTTCGTTCTACGGCAAGAACATGTTATCGCATGTTCGCAAAAACCTGGCTAGAGCGCTCTCGACGCTTATTTTCAAGTTTTGATGCTGTGATATAGAGGCTTATAAATGAGGAGGAAGGAGGAATTCATAAGAGATATGCTTCTCCATCAATTCGTGACAGAGGTACACAACCCTCAAGGAATCTGGCACTGGTAAACCCAAAATACACAGTCTTTTGCAGCTTCAGCACACCTAGGATTTGGGACCTCTATTTATCATGGCCTTTGGGATGGAATGGGGCAAGAAGTCCTAAATTTCTTAGAAAATTGGGAAGAAAATAGATCTTGGTACAAGAGTTCATGTTTTTCCTTCGACATCCAGGATAATGGAAGTATTGAAATCTTGTTCGATATGTGTTCGCTGGTGTTAAAAGAGAAATTGTAGCTATACAGGTGAAGTGTTGATCCAATTCATGTTGTCAGTGGGTGCTCTGGTCATCTTACATAGTTTTGCGACATTGCTATCGAAGTGCTATGCTACCTTCTTCAATTTTGAAGCGGAAACTCTCTTGTCAATCATGTTGACAAAAAAATCTTTGTTATAGGCTAAGGCTTCGGTCAAAGGCATTTTTTGTTAAAAAATTGGTTTTTTATTCAAACGGTAAAAAGGAAAGTTCGCCTAAATTTAAACGGAGACATCTACCATAGCTGGGAAATAGGAGTGGATAGTCTATTTTTTGACTTCAGTTGTGATTTGGAAGGTCTAAATTACAGATGTCACCTCTTCATCGATCATCAACAGATTCGAGTAGAAAAGGGGACACCGCTTCAGAACAGATGGCCAGCTCTTCATCTTTTGTTTGTTAATAATGATTAAATAATCCCTCATTTTGTGTCGACCTGTTTTCCCACAGACAGTTTTATTTATTGTATGAAAAATCATTTTTAAAGGGGAGAGTTCTGGGAGAGGTGTGTGTAGGGGAATAACAGAGAGCCTCACTGTACAGTTTTGACAGAGATTTAATGAAAAGATACAGCTCTGACTCCTGAGATTCTTGTGGTGTGAATTTAGAAATTTTCTTTTCTTTTGTTTCATATGTAGCTTATTATGTTTTACATTTCATTTCATAATCATTTCCAATTGAATACTTTTAAGTGAGAAGGGAAGAATCTAGTTTACTGGTCTGCCTTGGGAAGGTATTCATGTTCTGTGTTTTCTTCTGTTTGATAAGGATTCAACTATTGCCCTTGTCAACCTCTCAGCAGTCTTTTCACTCCATATAATTTCAAAATTGAATGCTAAATTTATTGCCTTTCTTGCCTCCTGAGATAATCTCGCGTCTTTCATTTAATTTCCCCTCGCTCATGCCGTCCTTTGTCCCCATACTGCCCCGTAAAAAACCCGCCCTCATTTATCAAAAACCCTTTCCTATCTATTTACTAGCCTAAAAATCGATTCCCATTTTAAGTCATCTCGCACCCTATTACTCATTTTATCGAGATTGACTGAGAGCTTCTCCTCTCTTTGTCCTCGTAGGGCTAGCTACGAGGGCCGAGCTTGGTTTGATGTTGCTTGAGTTTACCTTATTTCAAATTTTAAGGTAGATTCGAGCGCTAACATAGTGGTGACCATACCGGGAACTCTTCCACGGTAGCGCACAAAGTTCGCATCTGATCGTTGATGGTGAACAACGATCAGACACTTGAAGGTTGAACTCATTCACCTAGCGACTTCATTCACTGAAAGATCCAGACAATCAATACTTCATGGTGACTTCACTACAGGGAGATCAGTAGCTGTGAGATTTTCAAGATGGACCGGATTGCAAGAAGATACGCTCCCATGAGTCGAGATCACATTCCAGGTTTTCTAAATAAAATTCCCAAGGTGGATTGGCTTTAGAATTTGCCTATGTTCAGAAATGTGGAAGGTAATGACGCTGCTCTTCATCTGGTGAAATTTCACATTCATGTGCATAAATTAAAGATCGATTTTCCTGAAGACTATTTGATGAAAATGTTTATGGCTACTCTGGAAGATGAAGCCCGATCCTAGTATGAAAGTTTGCAATCTGCATCTATATACTGTTTAAAGGATTTTCATATGATCTTCTTTGAAAGATATAAAAAATCATATCCATCTTTGAATTTAGTTCAGAACTGTTGTAGCCATGTTCACAATTTCATTGAAGATCTTGAGAATGGTTATGGAAATAATGAATTGATGGACGAAGAAATCATGGAAGCATTGTATGAAAACCCATTTCAGCAGCACACAGAAAACTTAGAGGACACTTATGAAGATCAGCAGGTTTAAGATTGCCATATGGCTGAAAATGATGAAAAAGAAATTGTTTCAGATCTGTCCATAGAAGTAGACAACGTACAGGGAAGTCAAGATTCAATTTCAGAATGCGATGCAGTCAAGTCAGCTACTTCAGATTCAGATTCAAATCGTGATGACCAAGAATACCTTGTGTTGAATCCCATTAAGGAGAATTCTGCTGTTGAAATCATCTGGGATGTAGAAGACACAGGTATGGATCCAAATGTTCTCGGTTCATTAGAACGCAACCTGCATGAGGAGGTAATTTAGTCAATTCATGAAAAACAAGATGAGATCTCCATTCAAGCAAGTGAAGAAGTTCCTTTGGATGAATTTAGGGTAGATGATAGAAATGTCATGTTTGAGCATCAAGAATCAACTGAAGTTTCTTTTTTCATGATTGATGAATGTAATGAGAATCTGGCTGTCATATCATATGAAGATGACCCACAAAATATTCAGACTACAGAAGATCAGACCATTCAGGATTTCCATTCAGATTCTTCTTCATATGTTTCATGTGTTGAAATGTTTTTACAAGAGGAGATCTGCTCATCTACCTATTCAGAGTTTTTTGAAGCCCAGGAACATATTTTTACTAAAGTACATTTTGAAGGAAGATCAGAAGCAGGAGAAAAAGACACCTTGTCCTTTCAGCAGGAGGTAAATCTTCATGTTTTTTAGGATCCTCTTGCAGATTTGTTGCAGTCAGCAGTGAAGGTGATTATTGCAGTGTTCAGTGATGAAGGAGATCATGATCGATTATGTTTTTTGATGCCCAGTTACTAGTATCTATTGTTGACCAGGAAATCTGATCGGGAGAATCAGTCAAGAAGGCATCTGCTTGATTGGTTACATTGGCATTTTGATATAGTTTGATGGTATATATTGTCTCTCATAGAAACACAAAATGGTTATGTACCGCGCAAGCTTTAAGTTTTAAGTTCAAAATTCTGAGTTAGTTTTTCTTTAGAGTCAAGTTTTTTCAAGTCATTTCAGCTTGTCCATCGAGTCGGTTTGAGTCAAGTTTTAATCTCCGCTTTCAGTCAATAACGACCATGTCAATTTCTTGAAATAATGATTCCATAGCCGAATGGATGGAGGCACTGTCTTCTCTCCCAAATATTTGCAGTTCTTGGCACCTCCAAGAAGTGGCAGCTGCCATCCCCATTGGAGCCAATGTTAGACTCAGTTTTGTCAGTCCTCTGCCAGAGTCAAATTCACCAAAGTTCATTTCTCGTCATTTGCAGTCATTGATGTTATTGTGGTCCAGAAAAGAGTCATTTCACTTTTTTGTCTAGGGGATGTCTTCAGTGATTTTTTATTTCAAGATTGTTATCGTCAATAATGCGAGATTTATTCTTCTTCAAAACCTTGTTTTGAAGAAGAAATCGTCAAAATGCGTTTTTAAATATGTAATTATTCAAATTTTCTCAGAGTTGTACAGCTCTTCAATGGTAGCAGGTTTCAGCAGCTCCTATCCCTGCAAAAAAATCAACAGAAAAACCATCATTTCAGCAAAAGAAGGTCAGAGAAGGAAATTGTAAAACAGAGTTTCAATGAAAAAGTGCCAAAAGGCTGCTCAAATCTCAGAGAAAGCTTATATGAAGATGAAGCCTTTGATCAAAGGAAACTTGCAGTGTTGGTCGTTTCAAAGGTTTTGTATTACCTCGGGGAGCTTAATGATTCCTTATCCTATGCATTAGGTGCTGGAAGCTTGTTCAATGTTTCGGAGGATTCGAATTATGTGCTCGCCTTACTTTTCAAAGCCATAGATGAATATGCAGCTTTCTAAAACAAAGTAGTAGAATCAAATGAAGGGACACTTCAGATGAACACTAGACTAGAGGCAAGTGTGACAGAGTTTAGCGCGGCACACAGGAGAGAGGCGCGGTGCATAGAATGCGCGCGGCGCACTGGGAAAAAATTGACAGTGTTATTTATAACTAGCGCGGTGCACCAAACCAACACGGCGCGTTGGGCATGCGCGCGGCGCACAGAGCCAAAAGGCAGATTTCATCAATTCTTCATTGAATTTTTTTTAAATCGACTCACTATGTATGTGCCCGTGTCATTTATTTTAGTGTGTTTGCTGCGTTTTCAAAAGAAATTAGTCAGAGAAATGGATAAGATTGCTGGGATGCTTACACCATAGCAGGACTGGTCAGTAAGGATTGTAGCCATGCAAAAGTTGAAGGTCTTGTTTTTGGAGGTGCCTCTGATTATGGATGCTTTCCAACACTGTTGAAGCAGCTTGTGGGACCTTTGACTGTTCAGTTATCTGATCGTTGATCTAGTATAGTGAAGCAGGCATGCCATTTATTGAGCTTGTTGTCGAAAAAGCTATTAGGAGATTTTGAGGCCTATGCTGAAATTGCTTATACCGGTTCTCTTTAAACTTGTTGTTATAACAGTCCTTGTGATTGCTGAATTGGCAAATAATTGCATAAAGATGATGTTACGTAATTGTAAAGTTGCTCGCATTCTTCCTCGCATCGTGGATTGAGCCAAGATTGATCGTAATGCAGTTCTTTGTGCCGGGTGTTGCGATTATGCATTGTTGGTGCTAGAATATTGGGTTGATGCCCCTGAAATTCAAAGGTCAGCTGATCTTTATGGAGACCTCATAAAGTGTTGTGTGGGAGATGCTATGAGTGAGGTTCGTTCTACGGCAAGAACATGTTATCGCATGTTAGAAAAAACCTGGCCAGAGCGCTCTCGACGCTTATTTTCAAGTTTTGATGCTGTGATACAGAGGCTTATAAATGAGGAGGAAGGAAGCATTCATAAGAGATACGCTTCTCCATCAATTCGTGACAGAGGTACACAGCCCTCGAGGAATTCGGCACTGGTAAACCTGAATACACAGTCTTCTGCAACTTCAGCACACCCAGGATTTGGGACCTTTGTTTGTCGTGGCCTTTGGGATAGAATGAGGCAAGAAGTCCTAAATTTCTTAGAAAACTGGGAAGAAAATAGATCTTGGTACAAGAATTCATGTTTTTCTCCTTCCTCGACATCCAGGATAAGGAAGTATTGCAATCTTGTTGGATATGTGTTCGCTGGTGTTAAAAGAGAAATTTCAGCTATACAGGTGAAGTGTTGATCCAATTCATGTTGTCGGTGGGTGCTCTGGTCATCTTACACAGTTTTGCGACATTGCTATCGAAGTGCTATGCTACCTTCTTCAGTTTTGAAGCGGAAACTCTCTTGTCAATCTTGTTGACAAACAAATCTTTGTTACAGGCTAAGGCTTCAGTCAAAGGCATTTTTTGTTAAAAAATTGGTTTTTTATTCAAACGGTAAAAAGGAAAGTTCTCCTAAATTTAAAGTGAAGACATCTAACACAGCAGAAAAATAGGATTAGGCAGTCTATTTATGACTTCAGCTTGTGATTTGGAAGGTCTACATTACGTATGTCACCTCTTCATCGATCATCAAATCGCATTCGAGTAGAAAAGGGGGTCGTCGCTCGTAATCGCATGGCCGCTCTTCATCTTTGTTTGTTAATAATGATTAAATAATCCCCCATTTTGTGTCGATCTGTTTTCCTACGTACGCTTTATTTATTGTATTAAAAAATCATTTGTAAAGGATAGAGTTCTGGAAAATAGTGGGAGAGGTGTGAAGGAAAAATTCACTGTACAGTTTTTGACAGGGATTTAATGAAAAGATACAAACTCTCCGACTCCCCGAGATTCTTGTGGTGTGGATTTAGCATTTGTCTTTCCTTTGTTTACATGTAGCTTGTTATGTTTTTTACTTTTCATTTCATAATCATTTCCAATTTGAATGTTTCAGTGATAAGGGTAGAATTCAAACTTTTACCGCTTCCGCCCCGGGAGAAGCGTTTTCATGTTTTGTGTTTCTTCTCCTCTCGTCTGAAAAGGATTCATACATTAATGCCCTTTTCAGTTTCTTAACAGTCATTCCATTCCATATAATTTCAATTTGGATGCTTAAGCTCTTGCCTATCTTGCCTCATGAGATAATCTGCGTCTTTCATTTAATTTCCCTGCTCATGTTGTCCTTTGTCCCCATACTGCCCAGAAAACCCAGTCATTTATCAAAAACCCCTTTCCTATCTATTTACTAGCCTAAAATCAGTTCCCATTTTAAGTCATCTCGCACCCTATTGCTCATTTTATCGAGATTGACTGGAGAGAGCCCTCTCCTATCCTCGTAGGGCTAGCTACGAGGCTTAGCTTGGTTTGATGTTGCCTTGAGTTTTACCTTATTTCAGCCTAAGGTAGATTCGAGCGCTAACACATACCTTATATATCAGTCAAGTGTGCGATCTTGAAAAGAAGTGGCTAACTGCGCTTTCTTAACATCATCATTATTCATCTGCTATGTTCTCCATACAACATCAGTGACGAACCAAAATTGTTCTCTATATTCATTCCCAATACCCCTGAAAGTAGGAAACTTCATAGATGCAGCGATATCTGCGCCTGGCGGTGGAATTGGAGGTGGAGTGGATGAGATTTGAACTATGGCCAATGCTCCTTGATTATTTTGATCTTGAGAGACTTCTTCTTCTTTAGAGTGTGCAGATTCACTAGAGCTACTAATCCCTGATTCTTTGTCAATATCAAATATACCTTTGAGAGGACTGTAAATAAACCCTTCTTCTAGATCTACATGGTAAGTTCCTCCGCTGTGCGTAGTCAGGGCTCTTTGGGACATTCATGCGATATGATTACACAGAGAACCTTGTTCACACAATAACATATTAATCCACAACTTCAAAGAGCATAGGAACTTACCTCTGGGACCCTTGAAAAATCTTCTTTTAGCTTCAGAATAAGATACAAACTGATCAATAGAAAACTCAGTTACAAATCCTCCCAGAACACAATCGATCCAATGAATTATCGTGCGGGTAATCATATTACTGGTGTTTTCTAATTACTGTACCAATTTATACTGAAGTCCACGAGATATTATTTGCTTCCTTTGCGACCAATTTGCATGAGTGGTTGTCTCGATTGACTCAATTTAACACCTCCACAAAGGACGTTGCAGTCACTCAGTAGAATTATGTATAAATATACTTTTTAACCCAATCTTCAGCAGATAATTTAGAACTTTTGTTCTCTTGGATCACAAATTCAAGGATATTTCTATCAATCCCGTCTTGTAATTCATTTTGCGTAGGATGCCACAACATAATTTCTCCCTCAAAATGATCCCAGTCCCAGCAACAAAACCATTTGTTGGCTTGAGGGGTCCTAACTCAGGTTTGGATTTATTGCGCAACCAACAAACCCTCCAACCACTGGCCATTTCGGAAATGACCTTCTTATGCAGATCAAAGTCTCACCTGAAGAAGTATGGGGGGGTGCTGGAACCAGGTTTCCACACCCCGAGGAATATTTTTAATGTGGTGGCCCTAAACAAACTAATACAGAACTATCACAGATGCACGCCTCAATATATCAATAGAATTAACAGATCAACTTCGTCACAGATTATCACATAATGCTTCCATATGTATTCGTGCACAATAAACAAATATAATTAAATCACACTTATTCATAAAAAATATTCACGCATAATATACTTTATTCATTCACGTAGGTGCATGTATTCTTAAAATTATGCAATCACAGAACATATTCCGATTTCAGAGCAAATAATAGATACATAACACATCAATCGCATAATGGATTTAGTTCGCCAAAGCAGTCTTTTTTATAAAGCGATCTAGCAGTTTAATATATTTATTCTTTCAATACACCCTTATCCTTCTGCGCACATAGCTAGCGGAGTCCACACACAGCTGGGAAATAGGTCTTAGAGCACACAGCTAGAAGGAGCCTTTCTACCTAAAAACCTAGACTTAGATAAAAATCTTACAAAAAATTAATGCCTAATCATTCAATGAATTTTCTACTTGACTCGATCTATCCATATTTTTACTAACTTAGCACGCAGATACCATGGTCTCAAACCATGGTTTGAGACTCATGGTTTTCCCGTAAAACCCATTACATTGAATAAGGGACTTTGACCTGCCCTAAATCCCCTTTGACTCTTTCATGCAGCGTGCACAAAAAAAACACAAACAAAAATTTATCAAAATTGTACCAAAATTGTACCCCAGGGGACCCCTCTCCAAGATATAGGGAGGGAGAAGAGGTTGGGAGCCCATGAAAGGAGGAGAAAGGTCCACTTTATAAGGGATAAACCCCCATTGATAAGATCAAAGCTTTGAAAATATAGAGCTCGACACTGTCACCATCGAGTAATGTCCAACTCGTCACCCTGGAGCTTCTAGAGGTCGAAGCTTCTCCTCCATTTTGAGGAAACATTTTCAAAAAGGGATCAACGCGGTTTTCGTAGAAAAAATGGTGCTGACAACACTAGGAAAAAATATTAACCTTCCATCTGCATGGGAAGGCCACTAGAGAATCGCACTGACCTAGAAATTTAGGTTTTTGACCAAGTCTCTCGAGTGATATTTCAAGGAAACTTTCTTTGATTCTTTAGGAGATATCTTTCTGTATTTTTCGCAGGTGGATATGCTACACAGGACCTGTCACAGGGCACTTTAGGATTAGGGATGGGAAGTGAGCAGGGTGAAAAATTACTGTGTAACAGATGCCCCCCAAAGCATGAAGGAAGAATGGGGAGTGATGGGTGAAATGCTTTACAAACCAAGGAAAAAGAACTTGGAATACCACCTAAAAACATATATGTGGACTAGGTAACATATGAACCCACAACATGGTCGCAGACATCCATTTGAAAGAGATCATGGAAATAGATCCACGTTAGGTCACACCCATCCATATAGACATGATCATATGTACAATCATGAATACTAAATAACTCCACACAACCTGGATAATGGCAAAGGTGATCCAGGATCTTTGTCGCAATCTCAATATACCCAACGTACGAATCTAGACATGTGAATAGTTTATCTGATTTCGAACATGGTAGAAACCACTTGATTACTAGTTAATGATGAAAACCATTAAAATGCACAAGAGAAACCACCAATAATGAAGGTGTCCCTCAAGGTACGAAAACACAATCCATAAGTGTGAATAAATGTTTTGAAGTCAAACACTTGAAAAATCATTCGATCGAATGCCAATGATATGAACTTGTCATCGAACATGAAGAACTTTCCATTGAGGCATGCAAGCTCTAAGGTACTGAAAAGGAGTTTATAAATCATCTTCCTGGATAATGAGCTTAGGTCGAAAATAAGTGATTTGTCGAAATAGGGCCATACTGATTCCCACATCATCGACACAAAACAATGGATATCTCAAGATGATAGGAGCGATTCAAGGCTGTAACAGAGAAGGTCAAATAAGCAGAGGATGTTTGACTTTGAAAAAAAGGACTTCTCTTGAACATATCGACAAAATGACTTCGGAGTGTGGCAACATTTGACTCAAATGGAATCAGAGGTGATGATGAAAAAAATGGTGATCGAATAGGAGGCAAATGGATTTCCCAAACCCATGGAAGAAAAACAACGAATGAAGGATATCCCCAACCTGACACGAACTGCAGACAAGTGTCATGTTCAAAAGCGACAAGCTGCCCAAAATACACATAGGATGTTCACTTTCAGTTTTCCCCCTTTATTGCTAATGATTACATCTTTATTTTTGATAGAAAACGTGAAGAGGATAACATATGATGAGCGTATAAGTTCATTCTTCAAATGAATCCATCCTAATAATTTTAACGAGCCCTAGGAAGGAGGAACTCGGTCTTGTGATGGTGACAAGTCTTTCACCGTTTAATTTTTAACGGGTCCGACAGGAGGATAACTCGGTGTATTTTTCATGTTTAGGGAGTTTGAAAAATTAATGGAAAATAAAACTCCATCATGTCCCTTTTTGTAAATCGTCCCTCGAATCCGAAAAGGTAGAAAACAATATCTGAGAGAATCGCTTGACCATGTTCGATCAAGGTATTCATTTTTCATAAATTGTAAATCTCAGCCCGAAAAAGGGGTAAACGTATACTGAGACCACGTCAATTCATTTACTTTAACGAGTTTGAAATTACAAGTACTGAGCAATATTTTCATTTTTCGAGAGTCAGAAAAGGGCTGAAAGGTGACTCCAGGGGGGTTCCTTTTTTGTTTATTTTTTATCGAGTTTGAAAAAGAGATAAAATAAAACTCGTTTGCATAAAAAATAATCACTGTTAGTGTAAAGATCCTGTTCGTGCACAAAAAACGACAGACATCACTGATATTGAGGAAAAAATAATAAAATAATGGCGAAAATATCTTCAAACATATAGACAAAAAGTAAATTCATTTTTACCATTCTATTTTGAGTAAATTGTGAAAGTGCATTTTACTTGTTTTCCCTTCGAACTTCAGATCAGTGGTGCGGCCAAATATAGGACACCGTTCAATAATCCGTCAGCTACAGGTAAGAGCTAAAAATATCCTCTTCATTTTAATTCCATTATTAAGTAGTTTAGCTTATAAATTTTGTGATTTGGGGGGAGAATTCAAAATTTTATTTTTGTTGCGATCAACGCAGATCCAAAATTTGAATTCACGCTGGTCGGTCTTAGCCCAAAAGGCAACCGCTCCACCAATGCCATTTCAAATTTTACAGTCGCGCTGACCATGGGGAATAAGTTAAAATAAGGAATTCTCTAATTTTCAATGGTTTATTTCCAAAACTACTACGATGAAAGCTCCTAAAATGTCAATTAAACATGCTTTGCAGGTGATTTCAGCGAAGATGGTCATTAAATGGAAAGAAAGAAGCCATGAGGTGGAATACCACCAAGCACTCTATTACACCATTTTTTTGGTCATCTAACCTATTATTATTAGATGAACCCAAGTACACCATGTAAGACCAATTTTATCCTAAGTAAAATTGCTTTCACCATATAAAATAAATTATTTGGTCATATTTAACCCAAAACAAGGAAATTAATTAAATAAATCCTTATTTATTTACTTATTTCCTAAGAACAAGTTATTTAAATCATTATTTAAATAATATTCTTAGTTAAATTTGACTAAATCATCCCTAAATAATTAAATAAACCATTATTTATTTAATTATATTCCCATCATTCCCCTAAAATGATAAATAAATCATTTATTTATTTATTATTTATAAATAAAGGAATTTACCCAAGTCAAGAATCCTTTTCCCTCCAACAAATATAATAAAATATTCCTAAAAGGTGCTTCTAGAATTCGATTAATAATATTCTATTCATGCACCGAGTTCTAGACTGCCCCAATATTTTGTTATAAATAGGGGGGTTTTCCCCATTCATTAACCACCTTCATTGCATTAGATCACTTTGGATCTAATCTTGGTCACCATTTTACATTTTGCTTTGTGAACTCCCATTGAGTTCTATGTTTGCTTTTTTACACCCATAAGAGAGAGAAATGTTAGATCTGAAACAATGAGGACTTTCAAGAACCCATCCCACTGAGGAGAACTGGAAGACACCTTTCTTGTTTTCCTCTCAGGTGCCCCATTCTTTAATATAATACAAAATTCTTTCAAATACATTCTTCTTGTCTTGTCCATTGAATTTATGGAGCCATATTATATTTTATATGCTTAATGTCTTTTGTGCTTAGATCTGAATTTGTGCAACAAACTTAAAGATATTTTGCAACCATAATCGATGTTAGGGATATTTGTTATGCGTAGCTAAAGTGATCTTTTACAACGAAAGATTCATGCTAACACACTCCATGACCCAAATTGTGTAAATGCATTGTAGAATTGTGGACTGATAAAATTCTTCCAAAAATCAGGGTTAAGAGCTCAGCTAGATCTACTTGAGTATATGATTGGGCTATGGAATGTGGATCGCCAAATATTCATAATTGGAGATCAAGAACTTGAGTTGGATGTCATGGACATCTACTTCATTACATGGTTATCTAGGAGAGGGGAGGGAATACAACTCTCTGGAGCTCGTGTTGGAGGCGAGAGTGCCAGTATGATCATCTAGAGACACTATCTTGGGGCTAAAAATACTCAGAGCTGGAAGGTAGAGATATCCTATATCAAAAATATTCCCTTGCGCACAATATTACAATGCATGACTCGAGTGGCCAAAGCCCAGTCGTTTCATGAGGCAACGAAGTCTCAATTACAATACATGGTGGACTATTTGGCTCCAACTATGTTTAACTGGTGCGAGGGGTTATTGGATAATATGAAGAACCAACTGACCAAGTGTAAAACATGTCGGATGAAACAGTTTGGGTATGGGTCCATATTGGTTTCCTTCTTTCTATAGAGGGTTCCTCTGTTTCAGTATCAACGGCTAGAGATCCATGATCCAACCCTAAGAGATCCGAGGTTGTTGAGATGGTGTGAAATCACGCCCTGTAAGGGAGGGTGCCAACAGATGCATTTTCCAACCGCATTCTTCAGTTGTATGTACTATCAGAAGATTATGGTTGAGGAATATGCATATGTAGGAATTGACTTTAGAGAAGACCTAGATCTACCTCTTCTTCTAGGTGAACAATGATTTGAGGAAGGCAAAAAGTGTTTTTTGGGATTTTTAAATTTTTAATGTTTTTGGTATGTATTCCGAGATCTAAACTTATGATTTTTGCAGATGCAGGATTAGTAAGACCAGGCGATATGTCTCTGATTTCCAGGAGAGTGGTATGCTAGGTCGAGGATGCTCCCTATGAGAAGGGGGCAGATCCAATAATGTATATGGAGCATAAACTAACAAGCCTGACCACGAGCATACTAGAGTACACAAACTTTGACGAGATCCCACTCCGCTATCAGAGGCATACCGTTGGGGTCTCAGGATGACTGCGTCACTGACTTTGGCGAGTGATATGAGGAGTCAAATGCTATCACGAGCATCATGTGGGTGGATAGAAGCCTTTAGTTTTTTGTTTCTTGTAGTGATGTAGGCTCACAAATCCATTGGGTCATGGAACACAATATTTTTTTGAGATTTTGATGCAACACACTTGACAGACTCGATATATATATATATATATATATATATATATATGCATGTTTCTACTGCTACCAAGTGTTCATGTATCATGATGATGTATTGGTTTTTTACATGTTACAAAGATGTCTATCTAATATATAGTTTGCTAATGTATTTGTCAATGTGTTCAAATTTCTTGGAATTGTTGATATGTAATCAAAATTTATTTCCAGTAGTCGAATGTGTAAATACATGCACAAAATATTGGGGTTTCTAATTGAATAATGAACATTTAATTGCAACAAAATGAGTTGTGAGTCTAAATTGACAACCAAATCTCTTATACCGAGATAGATTGCATCCGATAATAGTTCGATGAACACACTATATTCAGTGATATTATTAGTTTTTCGACCCAAAAAATACCTTGTAGATTGATAAACTCACCATCAGGGGAATTTTTTTTCCATTTTACGGAAGATAAGCTCCGTGTGCTATGATAAGCACCATCAGTGAAACAGATATAATGGTTTGACGACATCTAGAGACCAAGTGGAACAGTAGGTAAGCAGTGGAAACATGTATGTGAAGCAAAAAATCACAACAAAAATCTAAAAAGCGCACTAATGAATAACACACTAGTGTAAAGGTACCATACTTGCGATAAAGCATAATAATTTTTTAGATAGAGCCCATTCCGAGGCTCAGCCAATTCATTACCTTCATAATGTACTATCTCATAAGCACCTCTTTCCAATACACATTGAACGATACAAGGCCCGTCCCACATTGGCTCGAGCTTCCCAACTCCCAATTTATCGTGGATTTGATCATTGAGGAGGACCAAGTCACCTACAGATAAAATGCGAGGGTTGAAATTTTTTTCGTACTGAGCCTTAAATGGTTTCTTTTGTGCTTCAATGACTAAAGCAACAATTCTTCGAGTCTCATCGAGACGCTCGAGGTAAAGAAAACGTTCCTCTTCTATCAAAGTACTAGGAAGTAGCTCGACGGCTAGCTTCAGAGAAGGGATTTCGCACTCGATCGAGAGTGTTGCTTCCAAACCATACACCAGTTGAAAAGATGTAAATTCGGTAGCGGTCTTAGAGAAAGTTTGGTAAGCCCACAGAGCTAAGAAAAACATGAGATTCCAATCTCGTTTGTGTCTCCCAATGGTTCGCTGAAGCATTGTCACCAAAACCTTGTTAACAACTTCAACTTGGTCATTGGCCTGTGGATAGTAAGGAGTGGAGCTATCGTGGCGTATCCCCAACTGAGCAGTAAGCTCTATCATCATATGATTTTGAAAATGAGAGCCATGGTCAGTGATAATGGCTGTCGGGACACCAAAACAAGATATGACATGATTAAATAGGAATTGTGCAATATTTTGACCTTCATTATCATATGTAGGCATCACCTCAGCCCACCTTGTAAAATAATAGACGACGACGATAATATAAACATGCCCCCCCGACCAAGCGAGGGTTATAGGTCATGAAATCAATGCCCCATTTTTCAAATGGCCCAATGGTCACAACTGGGTGCAAGGATGAGGGTGGGGTGCATTCTTTTCGAGAATATATTTGGTAATCATGACATTTTCGAATGACAAGAATGCGGTCTTTAAAAATAGACGACCAAAAGTATCCTGTGCAAAGGATTTTCTGGGTGGTCGCATAATTGGACATGTGACCACCATAGGCCCCGAAGTGGTAGTTGTTAAGAAATTTCTCAGCTTCCTCTAGCGTCAAACATTAACGGAGGAAGGAATCAACACTAATGCGATGCAAAGTATCTCCAATAATGCGATAGGGTTGGGACTGGTAACGAATCCGCCGTCTCTCAGAGTGAGATAGCTCTAGTCGAAAGGATTGGGTTTGGAGATAAATGATGACCTGTCCATACCAAGGGTCAAGATTACTGATGAAAAAGAGTGGTTCATCTAGAATCAATTATTCAAAGGGAGTGGGATCAACCATAGTAGGAAGATTGCAGATCAGCTCAACAAAGACAAGTGATTTCTTCGATTTGGCTGCAACAAACTGTAAGTCAAAATATTAGATAATAAAAATCCATTTCAAGTATGTTCCCCCAAGAAAATGACGTGTAAGAACTTAAGTCATGGGGTTGTAGTAAAAAATAACTATATTTTTATGCAAGAGAATGTAATGACGAAAACGTTAAACAACATGAACACCGAGCAATGCAAGTTTCTCAACATGAGCATAGCGGGTCTCAACATCGAAGAGATTGACGCGTAGGTATTAAACTACATGTTCTTGCCTATCATCATCATCTTGAACCAACACCATATCGATAATTCTCTCTGCGATGGCCAAATATAGGAAATAAACGCGATGATAGTTGGGAGGATACAATAAAGGAGCACTGATAGGAGATTTCTTCAAAGCATCGAAAGGGTTTTGGGAAATTTCATCCCAAATGAATGGGATTCCATTTTTCAATAAGCGAGTGAATCATTTGGCAAGTTCGGCGTAGTTCAGGACGAACTGACAGAGAAAAGTGGCCTTCCCCTGCAAACTTTGTAGTTGATGCACGGAAGAGGGAGGAGGCAAATTGAAGATTGCCTCAACTTTAAGAGGATATATCCGAATGCCTTCTATAGACACCATGAAACCTGAGAGGTGACATCATTATATGCAGAAGAAAAATTTATGAGGATTTAACTAGATATTATAGTGTCGAAAATGAAGAAATATTGCTCTTAGATGTTCAGGGTGATCTCGATGTTTCGCGGAATGGGCCGGGAGGTAATCAAGATATGGTTGAACTATGTGTTTAATATCATGAAAGGCATATGACATAGCCCTTTGGAGAGTGGCACTAACATTTTTCAAACCAAGGGGAGTTTCTTGTAGGAAAAGGTTCCCCATGGACAGATAAAAGCGGTTGTATGTTGATCAACAGGAGTGATGTTGATCTGGTTATAACCAGAAAAACCGTCCATAAAAGAAAATATCTCACTCCCAACATAGTCATCAATGATTTGATCGATAAAGGGTGTGGGGTAATTATCTTTAGGACATTCTCTAATGATATCACGGTAGTCAACACAAACCCGGATGGTCCCTTGTTTCTTATTAACGGGAAAAATATTGGAAACCCAATCCGTCAATGGTATGGGATAGATGAAACTAGCCTTAAGAAGTTTTTCGACTTCCCCTTTTATGGCAGCAACCTTTCTTGGGTTCATAGGAAGAAGTCGCAGATGAATGGGCTTTGAGGTTGGATATGTAGGGATTTTGTGAACGAAAATACTAGGTTATATTCTAGGCATTTCCTTGTAATACCATGCGAAGACATCACATAATTCCTTAAAAATATCGGTGTAAATATTGACCTCATCAGGAGAATAAGAGGCGCCGATATGAAAATTATTGAAAATCCCCAGTTTAAAAAATATGTCAGTGGGAATGATCGAAGAAATATTCCCAATGTTTTCTTCAAACAACACTTCATGAATCAAGATGGGATTCTGAAGCAGGCCAATTGATTCAGACGAAACATGGGATTCAAGACAGGTGGAGATCTCACCGAGGCTTGGGAGAAATGAGGAATGATGATGACCATCATCCCATGGAGTTTCTTCGAGAGACATAACCTCCACGATACTTTCGTCATTGGGGAATGTCTCTTTCAAGGGATCATCTGAATCCCAAGAACCAAATCAGGGAGATTGCGCATAAGTGTCAAGACATGAAACCAATTTGTCCTTGGTTTTGGAAAAATATTAAAAGTCAGAAGAATTCTCTGATACATTTGTTTCGCGAGACTAAGAGGCATAACGTCACCAAATATTTCAAGCTAGTTGAGACTAGGAACAATCCATGGATCATGACCAGATGATATCATGTTGATGGTGGCGACATTAGGAGGTGGGAGTGGAAAAATTCCCATAAGGGGAGAGTCCTTGAAAAGGCTCGACCCAACATTCTCATAGGGGGTAGAGGTATTCCCAATATATGGAATGTTTCCTGTTGAACAATTAGAGGAGAAGAAAGACAGCTGATCGATGGTCACAATATTTCCTTGCTGAGGAAAGCGGAGAACACATAAGAGGGAGGAGACCACACAAACCATTGCATGGGTCCAACTGCGTCCAAAAAGGAGGTTATAATTCTGGTTGGCATCCATCACCTCCACTTCCAGGTTCACTGGTTTTCCCTTCAAGAGGATGGGAAAAGCTTTGAGAATACCATACGACCGAGAACCTCAGCTATTGAAAGCTTCCAAAGTGTTTGGGGACTGATTCAATGGAAGAGAGCTAATGGATTTCCAACAAGAGATAGACATGATGCATGTTGAAGCATCTTCATTAACAATAGTCCTATGAATGGTTTTCTCCATCATTGTAACTTGAATCAGGAAAGCTACCTGAGATGGGAGGCGAGAAACAAAGTTCTCAAGATCGAAAGTAATAGGGTTGGAATCCATCAGATCAATGCCTCCAAAGGCATATAATAGTTCCTTTCATTGCGATGGACACGATTGAAGGAATTCCAATGCCGACATCAATGAAGGCGCTTGAGCTAAATTCTCTACAATGTTATAGTTTTGAGTAGCTCATGCATTTGGATTGTATTATGATTTCTGAAAAACACCTTTTGGAGGTGGTTAGATTATGGAATCATTACTAGGTCTCTCAATCTGGAGAGGACCAGAACTAGGAGGTATGGAAGATGAAGGATTATATGTGGCATCATGTTCCATAGGAGCTTTTGATGGATAATATTTAGATCACGTAGCAAAAGAATTAGGTTTTGTGCCAACCATAAGAACTTGGGAGCTTCCAGATGATTGGGACTAATCTAAGATTTGCGTCTGCTGGGATGGGAATGGTTCTTTCAAGACAGTCGGAGTCCCAGGTGCGCCCTTCAAGATACAGGAAACTTCGGCACGCCGAGAACAATTCTTGCTATAATGGTCATCATCACATATCAAACAAGGATATTTAGGCTTGCGTTTGGAAGCGTCATCAACATATGACTTATTTGAATCATGTTTAGGGTTATCCTAGTTGGATTTTCATTTGCCATTTTTCTTACCTTTTGAGGAATTTTCTACTGCGATAGATTGGACAACATTTACCTCAAAGGTTTTACCAGGCTTCTTCTAGTTATTCGAAGATTTGGAGGGTACAGTGGCAGCAGTGGACTTAGACTTTGAAGAAATATTGGGTGCAAAACTATCAGCATGGGCCACTGACCCAATAAAGGCATCAACATGAGGCATAGCAAGAGGTTGAGATGATGTCAGATTGATTTAAGGTCGCGGTGCATCAGGTCGGATCTCATACAAAGTTCTAGATTGGGAATAATGAAATCCAGATATTGAGCGCGGGCAATGACTTCCTCTTCCTTCACGCAACCACCCATGGTGAGACCTTTTGCAATTTGTAGAAAAAAATATTTCGTGAACCATTCATTCAACAACTAATCGAGGATCTCGAATTTGATGAGACGACGTCTGCACTTCCATTCGTGGATATGATCCGAAATATGGGTTGCATTTGACTATTGCGATGATGTGAGAAGGTGTGTGCCGGTTTCATACCGGGCAAGTAACTGGAAGTGATTGAGGAAGGCCATGGCCAAGGTGTTAAAATTGAAGAAGACACTTCGAGGGAGTTCAATATACCATTTAGCTGCGACAACTATGAGAGTGCGCAGGAAAAGTCGTAGTTGAATTGAATCGTCAACCCAAGAATTGGAAGAGCACCATAGGTGGTACGTCATGACATGGGCTTGGGTGTCTTCCCTAGAATTACCTTCAAAATTTGGCCAATCTCCCATAATATTGGTTGGAACTGGCATCCAATGCAACATATGTTGGATGGGGTCATTTGTGAGTTTAGACACATCCGACAGTTCCAATGTAGCCAAAAATGGCAAGGGAAGGATGGTGAGGAGAAACGGTCTTTGGAAGTTACCCATCTAAGGGTTCCAACTCTGGTTGATATAGATCTGCCTCCAATAGGAGGATTTTTGACTCGGATACTGCATCTTGCCCCCATTTTTGGTAAGGACCTTGTGGCAACTACTTGCTTTGAACGTAGGGACATTGGAGTGCATTGGCGAGAGCCCTAGCCAGTGTGAAATTGCGGTCCTTATTGGACATATTGACTAGTATGAGGTCCTCACTGAACATGAGGTCCAACTTGGGGTCTCGGATGGGTCGGATGGTACTAAGGGATCTATTGGTATTGAGTTCTAGGTTGAGGCCCCCATTGGCGGATCTGCTGATGCGAACTTGAAGAGATTTCTTTGGTATTAGACACCGGTGCTGATCGGGGTGAGTACCGGAGTTGACCCAAAGTTATATTCAAACCAGTTTGGGTTTAAGGAGCAAAATTAGAGTTAGTTACAGCTAGTATCCACTAGATGTTGAGGTTGTTGAACGTATTTCCGGCGAGACGTTTGGTCGAGGAACACTGCGATACGCATATTTGGATGTTGAAAATATTGATGAGGTATGTTGGGTTGTTGAACATAAAAATATTGTACGTTCATTTTTTGGATATGGGGTTGTTGAACGTTGTTTTGGGAAAATCACCCTAGAGGTTTGTTGGGTTTAAACCTCCACGGGAGCGGGGCATGCTACTTAAGAAGGACTCACACAACCACACATGTTCATGAAAAACTAAATAGAGTAGATCGAGGAAGTTACCGAAGTAGGTCCTACGGTTGAAGAAGATCCGCTGGGGTCAAACCCCGGCAACCCTTCTTCCTTCTTAACCGTGAAAGACAAGAAGAAACAAGCATGAAGAAGCTGGTTGTACAACATATATCTACTCTAAATGTTAGTGAAATCCATATGAAACATTAGATAAACCATAATAAATGCTTAAATAACGATATTCTCATATATGAGACAGGACACTAATCATGTATATTTCGGGAACAAGATGGTTCTTCGTATTATAAATAGCATGTACGAAATAACGAGTGGGAGAGATCACGCCGAGATCCTTCCACGATCTTGAGCGATGCACGTCGTCCGGATCCGTCCCACCCTTGCCTCGCTAAGATTCCTTCCGAAGCTCGGGCATACGAGATGACATATAAAGAGATGAGCATCTCCGGGGAAACGAGGGGTTTCTCGTAATGAGCCGGGAAGTGCGGGAGGCACGAGAATTCAGACTTGGATAGGGAATACCAACGGAGTATAATATCAATTATTTCTCTCTCTCCCCTTAGGCCATGCACATGAGGAGCTTTTATACTCCCTTAAAGTAGTTTCAACGATCGGAAACAGATTGGGCACGTCTTTGGGGTGGTTGAACTACCGAGGTAACCATCAACCCACGGCCGAAATAGGGATTTTTATATATTTTTTAATGATTTTAATGACATACGTGGAAAATTACATGTAGACTAGCGTATACACGCGGAAAAGTGCAGGCATAACAGCGCTATCAGATTTTAGCACTGCTTTTTAGTGAATTTTGTCCAAGTATCTGTAGGAATGGGTGCCCAAAGCCATAAAAAGCAATCATGAATCATATGAAGGTGAGAAATGATGCTATAACAGAGATGCCCCCTAATATATGAGGTCATAAGGAGTACATGATGGCGCAAATGTATATGCACATAGAAAGAACTTCGCAAAGGACAAGAGAGGACTTCACTAGATTTCAGCACACCGCGAAAACCAATGAAAGAAAGCGGAGGAGTCAACTCATGTTGAGGCGGGCATACATGCTCGGTCAAAAATGCACATCATATAAAAAGTACTTTGAATAGATCCAACATGTACACGAGTATAAGCATGAAACCGAGAAGCACACAATGAATCATGCGAGCATGGCCGGAAATATAAGTCGGAATCAATGTGCCAAGTATCACCATCTGAGAGAAAAGATGATCAAGGATGGTGCAGCATGGATGCTAAGATGTGCAAAGTAGCATGAATCTCCAAGTACGCAGATCATAAAGAGGTGGAACAGAAAAGCAGTACAAATCCATGACTCGGGAGCCAACCTATATGATCTTTCTTTGTACGAGGAAACATGACATATAAAGGGTGGAGCTGGCATCAGCGTGGCCAGATGTGTCAAAAGTGAATGCAATCTTGATGCAACGAGGGCTTCACCATGATTCACTATGTGACACAAAATTCTACCTGATAGGAATAAATGGAAATTTGAGAGATTGACTCATGATAAATGCGTTGGATGCACCGTGAGTGATGTATCTAGTCATGCAGCATGACGACGGAACCTTACCAATATGAAAATGAGTGTCAAGGTGCCGGTGCAATCTATACGTCGTGCGAGAATAAATGAGTTTGAAGTCGAACACTTGGAAAGAATCTACCAATCGGGAGGCAATGATGAATCACGGCAGTCGACGAAGAAGTCGCCACGGTGGTACGCAAACCTAAAAGATGCCGACAAAAAGACTACTGGAGCCTTATTCCACGGAGCAATGAGTGGGAGTCGATGGGAGGAAAGATATCGCTGGAAGGAAGGCATGAGGCATCCCACATCGGTCCGAGGCGCGAGTGTAACTCGTAGGCCAAGATTTGGAAGGAATCGAGCCGAAAGTAGAGTGATGGAACCAAAGACGCAGAAGTGCGTTTCCAGAGCATGCCTGCGAGATGAAGCCGGCGCACGTGAAGAAACCCTGCAGAGGAAACAACCAATAATGAAAGGCCGGCACGGAGAGCGGAAATCCATGGACGAGGTCAAATGGAAATCTCAGGAGCTTACTTACGAATCCCAAGTGTGATAATGTGTGCTTACGTCGCTCTTGAAAGCACTCGGTCGAAAGACCCATAATGATGATCCAAATGCGGCGACACCAGGTCGCTATCATTGGTGAAATAGGGCCGGGGTGCGGCTCCTGAGGTTTTGCTCTCGAGAGAAATGTGTCTCATAGTCGATAAGAGAACAGACCGCAGCGTGATAAGTCAATGGAGGCCTTCTCAAACGACACGAGCGAGGAAGACCAAAACATACGAGTCGTGGTAGAACAAGATACTAACAAGGCCGGGAAGGCCGGCGAATAATGAGTCAAGAGACAACTTTGGAGATGGCGTAGTCTGCGGTTGAACCTACCCTTGAAAAAAGCACGACTCATGATGACCATGGCGGTAAAGTGACAACGTATAAGTACGGTATGCGGGGAGGCGAACAAACTCTCCATATGAATGGAAGAGATAACCAGCAGGAGGAGGAGGTGATAAGTGAAACAAGGTAAAGGTTGAACCTAGGTCAAAAATAAAGCCATCCCAAACTGGAAATATACTCTGAAAGTATATGTACTTTGTTCAAGAAGCGAACAAATGACTCTGTCACATACATCAAAACAACGAGAAGATACATCGTTCCACAGCTTCACACAGTATATTTGATTTTTGTCTTTTGATGTAATGAGCCTAAAAAATAAAAGAATGCTATGGTACAATGGATAGAAACTGAGTATCAAAATGGAATGCACTAGTTCTGGGATTGGAACAATCCTATACTTTTCAATGCAAGGTGGCGGAAAGCGGTAGCGATACTCAAAGGAATGTTCCATCCATGAGGTAAAAAGGGTGTCAAGTCGTGATAGCTAAGTGCATGCGATGGTTAGCTTGTACAAATAGTGGGAATCAAAAGGTGGCTTAAACGATTGATAGGCGAGCTAAAGGCGGGATAAACAGAGCCAATATGCAATGCGGTAATACAACAACGACACAAAGGGAGCCTCTAGGGTAAAGGCTGAAAAAAATGATAGTGAGAGGAAAGGAATGACTGCTTACATAGAGTCTCGTAGCGAGACTAAAAGGGACTCCAGGAAAGACTACACAAAGCACGGCATGGGCAGCAAGTGATAGGAGCCTTTGAAGCCATGGAAAGGAAAACTCTACCATCAAGTCATGATTAAATAATCGACGGAGGTAGAAGTAGGTGTAATAGTCATGACTTAGTGGGATGAGCTATGGCAAGTGATCAGATATGAAGGCTAGTATGTAAGATGCGACGGAAAGTGATTTCCTAACCTATATGCAGTGAAGATCTCCCTGCAGTGGCGAGTGATGTCATGGATCAAAAAACCAGGAAAATCTCAAATTGGGTAAGTAATAGAAAACATACCAAAGCGACACCTTCCAAGCATCCGGATTATGCAGAAGCTTAAGATATATGAAAAATAAGCATAACAGATTTTTTTCAAAATTTCTTTTATAGGCATAAATAGGCAAATTACCTCATATTTGGTTCATTATTACATTCGATTTATGGAAAAAGTGCTATGGAGCAAAAAAGCTTCTTTACGGTAAATGCGGAGCAACCACGTAGTCGGAATCGCACCGAATTTGTCGGGTAAACTCCTCAATCATCCTTGCAAATCATTTTGTCTAGTTTATAAATTAAAATTTGTGATTTTCACCACGAAACCCTTCAGAAAACTGAGGTTTTACTTTATCTGTGGTGTGAGAGAAGTCAGCGTATACATAGCGGCTTGTGCATAAAAAGAAAACGCGTATGCATGCCCAAATAAGAAAAAATGCGTAGCTAATGAAGGATTTATTGAATTTTGTGAGGATGACAATCTCATGGGGAGAAGCGTGAACACGGTCTGGTCAGTCAAGAAGTCATGCAAGATTGAGCATCGCAAAATATTATTCGAAGTGGATTGTTCAAATTTTTCAAACCCCAAATATAACAATGTCCAAGGTTGCTAGAAATGTAGTAGTGTGGGAAGCTGAAAAGAGGCTGCTATGATAGATCAGATTCAGTACGCATTGAAGTGGAAGACATATACATCCATGGACTCTCGGAGGGAGACAGTAGACTTGCAGGAAGCCTGGGAAGCTAGCGAGTGGAAGATTATGTCACGTGTGCGCGTAGAGGGTTCAAAGAAGTTGGAACTCAGTTAACGATTAAAGATTTAAGGGATTTGCACATGAAAATCCTCCTTTTCTCATTGGCGAGTGGCGGATACGCCTCCCCTACATTAGGCGTCCGGGACGCAAATGAGCATAACGATGGGAATGCTTGACTCATGTATATGATTGGTGCACAACCTTTTCTTGAAAATGGAACAACAATTGACCTCAATCCATGAAAGAAAGGCAAAAAACTTTGGATACGGTACAATTTGATGACATTATTCTTGAAGATACCGGCATTGAGACCCGAGTTATCTCTACCATCGACGGCAGAGAGACCCAAGAATTGCCCGTTAGGCGAACATGATGACGATATTAGGGAAGTGACTACGGACCCGCAGGATGATGAGTTCTTTGGTGGGAGAGCAATCATGTGCATGGGCAGCTATCCTATGCGGGATGGACTTTCGTGGAGATCCAGGATCTTGTTCTTCCACAGGAGCACGACGCAGAACACCGTCAGTGATTTGCAAAAAATTGACTTATAGAATTTTTTTTGGATTTTTCAAATATTAATGAAAAGAAGCAACATGTTTTTGATTGGATTCATAATGATACGACAATGTAAACATGATCATGATACGAATCTGTTGGACAGGATTCGACACGAGGGTTTCCGCGCCACAAGTGTCCGCGAGGGCGAAGCGGATGCGGTGGATGCAGACGGGACCTCGGGCTATACGAGAGGAACTTGGAGGGGTTAGCCCACCAAATACATGGGTACAGTGGAAGATCTGTAGGGCTCCATCCAGAGGAGCGCAATTGGTAGGAGTGCCCACAGGGAGGCCGGGTACGGTTATTGTGAGGTTGCCATCTGGTGCGTTATGAGGAACAGAAGCTTACGGCGGGACCTCGGAGTAGATGAATATTATATGTCCAAGATGGTAATATATTTTTAAGGCTGAACATGAGTCGGGCATAAGCCCAAATTTTGTATGACCTTATGGATCCAAATTTTGTAAAGTTTTGAACACTCGATGATATATATACATACGATATTTGATGTGATGTGATAAATGTATCAAAAATGTATCATGTTTTTGATGATTAAATTTTATTGGCAGATGATTGATATACCCGATCCAGTTTCGATTAGCTAAAGAAATTACGCAACCAAATTTATTCGACTCGAGGAATATGAATGAAAGTTAAAATTGAAATGATCTTTGTAACAAGCGTGCCCTCAAGAACAAGCAGTAATAAAAATGGGTCTCGGGCAGGTCGTATTCCGTTTGTGACACCACTAGGCGAGGAATCCAAGCTACCCGATGAATCAACACCCAAAAGGAATGTGCCTCAGGAAACGGATGACTGTTGCAATGTATTACGCTTCTATATTATTGGAAGCAGGACCAATGGACCCCTCTTGATACTGCCATATTTGTGGGAAGGATAATGAAGCACCAAGCCGCGGAAGCTAAGTTCGGGTGCGCGTCTACTAGCACCATCGGCGAAACCAAAGTGACTCATGACATCGAGCACAGCACATACAAACGAGATCAAAAACATCACCAACTCATCAAAAGATCGAAAATCAACGGATATGTACAAACAAAACTTCTATATACAAAAGCAACATGCCGGGCGAAGCCTAGGCATAATACTTCTTTAAATAGAGCCATTTCGGGAGAAACGATGACTCGTTCCTTGAAATCAACCAAGGTATCGCTCCTTTCTTAAGGACTTTTTTAACGATAAAGGGGCCATACCACATAGACTTAAACTTTCCTTGCCCCCAGGGGCATCTTTTCTTGGGCATAGACCAAGACAAGGTCTATAGAAAAACCACAGGTTTTGACCGCCTTATCGTACTAAACTTTACTCGTTTTTATGCGCCTGCATTCATCGTGGCGGCATCAAATATTTGCTCATCAAGATGTTCCGGATGAAGGAGCCGTTCTTCCAAGACTAGAAGTGTCGGAAAGTTCAACGACTAAATTAAAGAAGGAATCTCGCATTCAATGGAAATACGATTCCACCCCGTGCCCGGCCCAGAAACGGAGTAAAACCGGTTGCGGTTTTCAACGTCTGTATGCCCAAAGTGCGGGATATGGCATAATATGCCGGTTGGATCTAGCTTTATCAATTGTCCTTTGAAGAATTGTCTTCAGGGATTTATTCCACGGCTTCCTTGCCCATTGGCTTGAGGATAATACGAGGAGATGAATGCTCTGCCGGAAGCCCAATTTGAAACCAACTCGGCCATCATACTATTCTGAAAATGAGTTGCCATGATCGTGATGTCTATAGGAATACCAAAACGACGATAACCTGGTTGAAAAGGAAAAGAGCTGCGGTCTCACCATCATTCCCAAAAGTAGGCATAGCCTCGACCCACCCCAATAAGAAGTAGTCTCTTTGCTACAATAATGTACTTGTGACCTTTAGCCGAAGGCGGTTACAAGTGGTATAATACCCCACTTTGTAAAAGGGACAATGATAATATTTGGAAAAAGCGAATTTGGATGAGCGCATTTTCGAGTATAGACTTGACACGGATGACACTTTTTGTGGAGTTCGATACAACCACTTGCAGAAAATCGAGGGCCAAAGTACTCACTCGTTTTGAGGTGCGTAGCAAGCCCCGGATAAATGACCCCCACAAACTCAGCGCAGGAATCATTCAACTCTGACCTTAGCTTCTTGAGGATTAAGCGGCGTCTCGGGTTGAATCGCCTCGACGATATAAAGCGTCACCAATAATCAAATAATTCTTGGCTAAGTAGCGCAACTACGATGCTCATCTTTCGAAAAAGTAGGGAAACTTCGCATTACGGAGGTACCTGTGATATCTCCATACCAAGAGGATCTGTGAAGAGATAAGAAACAAATGTTCATCAGGAAGGATTCATCATAGATCATCTCCTCCCCACGGGGCAACTCGGAGATCAATTTCGTGAAAACTAATGATTTCTTGGACTTGGCGGAGACATAAACTCAAGATCAAATTCTGTCAAAATCAATCCATCTATTGTTGCCCCAATCACTCGCCTCTGCGGACAAAGCCCAAATGGATTGAGCTGCTTTGCCCAGCTTATAAGTTTTTAGAAGAATAATGTAATGCGGGATCATTTTTTCTGACATAATTCTTTGCTATTCTTTCCTATCGGAGTGTCTGCGGAGTTCGAGTCCTACCAAGCCTCGAATAAGGTAGTATATAACATGCTGCAGAACATCATCCTCTGAACGAGAACCATGCAGGTAATTGGGTCTCGCTGTTTGCCGGATACAAAAGGAAATCCACTGCTATAATCGGGTGGACTCAATAAAAGGCAGTCAATGCTTTTTCCAAAGCATCGGCAGGCATTAATGAAGTCATCCCAAAGAAATGGAACCCTTCTTCCAACAATCTCTATGCCCATCCTTTGTAATTTCAGCATAATTTACGATAAATCTCTAAGAAGAAAATTAGACTTTCCTTGTAGACTTTGAAGGCGCCGAATAGAGGACGGGGGAGGCAACCGAAGTATTGCCTCAACCTTGAGAGGGATCTACCCTGTCCCTTCCTTAGATACGAATGAATCCCAATAACCGGCCTGGGATGTAGCCGCGAAAACGCACTTGTTGGTTGTCTAATCTTATAGAACCGACATCGTTCAAATATTTGTCGGAGGTGAAGCGGGATGATCCCACGCTCCTCTTTGAATGGCTTGAAGCTAAATCTTCCAAATACGCCTCGATAATCTTTTTGATGTCGTGGGAAGGCATATGACACTGGCCCATTGAAAGGTAGCCCAGCATTTTTAAGACCAAAAGGCATCTTCTTGTATGCAAATGTACCCCGGGGGACAAATAAAGGCAGTCTTATGCTGATCTTCGGGACGGATAATGTACGATTATATCCGGAGAAACCGTCCATGAAGGAGAAAATCTCATTACCGGCACACTCGTCAATGATTTGATCAATAAATGGTGTGGAGGTAATTATCTTTAGGACATGCTTTATTTAGGTCTGCGAAATCGATGCAAACTCGAATCGTTCCTTGCTTTTTATCTCTGAGGCAGGATTTGAAACCCATTCGGTCAAAGGAGCAGGGAAAATGAATCCCGCCTTAAGCATTCTCAACTACCTCGGGGCTGTGTTGTTGCCTTCCTAGGATTGGCCAGAGCAGAGTTTTGCCTCACTTAGGCTTAGCGTTTTCATAAGTCTTGATCTCATGCTTGACAATAGATGGGTCTCACGGGCATTTCATCAGACCAGCGAATACATCCCTATACTCTTTAAAAAGAGTTCGGTGTAAGTTGAACCTCTTCACGAGAACATTCAACTCCGATGAAGACATTCTCAATAATATTGGGATCCACAGGAAATGTTCCAGGGATAGTAGGGCAATCACGGCCATGTTCCCTTCGCTATAAACTTGTGTTGGTGCTAAAGGGTTCGAATTTGAGGCGAGCAAACCCGGAGGCGGGACTTGGGAAACTAGCTTCAACCGCTCAAATCGGGTAAAAAATAAGACCGATGATGATGCAAGTCATCCAGGTCTATCTATACAGTCATGGCTTCCGGGATGGCCTCTTCGAGATGGAAGAGTGGTATCGAGGCAATCTGAGGCGAGAAAGAAGAACTAAGTGTCAAGACACCATCTCCATCAACTCTTCCCCGGGTGTGGAGGAGGCTGGGATGGATTACGCGAGAGTCAACAATGAGCGATACGCAATCTGTTGTAGAAATAGGAAGTGCCATTCCTGAGCTTGACCTTAGCTAATGTAGCGTTAGGGGAAAGGTAAGGTCCAGGGTCCCTAAAAATAATGAGTTACGAGAAGAACTCTCTTCGAAGAAGGAGCCTTGGAGGATAATGCATTAATATGAGCGTAGGAGGAGGAATATCGAAATTACCCATCAGGAAGAATACATTCCAACTCCTAAATTCTCGACGGGCGCCTTAGAATTATCAACAGGAGCAGAGATGAGTCGGTAGACACATTCGAGTCTGAGGAGGACGATCCGGTTGATCCCTTTGTAACGATCCTCCCTTGGAAACATATAATGCGAAATAATGAGGATGCAATGGCATCCATCTCATAAATCAGTTTCTCCCCAACGAGTTGTAGTCAAGCTTGCATCCACTACCTCAACCTCTATATTGACAGTTTTTCCCCCGGTACGGATGGGCAAGGCAGGACAATACCATGGGGTACGTGAGAATGACCATCGACGCGATCGAGAAGAGTGGTAGATGGAACAACTTTGGGAGATCAAAGTGTCTTCCGACATGCGAGAGACATCACGCATGTGGAAAGCACCACCATCGACAACCATCCGAAAGATGTTACACTTCCGATACGATGATTTAATATGAAAAGCCATGTGATGAGGAAGTCTCTTCTTAAAATTAGACATATCAAAAGTAATGAGAAAAGATTTTTTGGATCAATAGCCCCAATGGCGTGGGCAGCAACTGCATTTGAGCCGGACAAAGGCGGAGTACCTCTAAAGCTGACATAGCACAAAGGAATGCCGCGCGAGGATCTTCTACTGTCCGGTTGGTGCACGGGCAGCCCTCGTTGGATTAATCGTTGATCGCTTAGAAGATGCTTTGGGCATCGAGGCATAGACTCAATAGTAGGCTTGGTAATGTGAAGCGACTCGATGTATCGGGAACATCCTTAGCTTTGAAGACTCTTCTCGCCATAATCACGGGATCTCGTAGCGATATCCCCGCGTGAGCACTCATCATGAAAATGTTCGATGGAATTTCCCCTTCTGGGTGCCCCGAGAGGAAGCCCAGGGGATTTTGATTTGCGCGACAATTGTTGCCCTTGAGGAAAAGGGTTTGTTAACACGGCTGGGAACTAGAAGAACCTGTTGGAGCTGTCAGCATGGCATCCTGAATTTTAGGGCAAAGGTGTGTAAGATGGTCTCCGGCCACATAGCTTGCATGGAAACTTCACTTTCCTTTTCTCCTTTGGACCCTCACCAACATGCTCGTTGGTTTTATTTGCATTACCCTTCTAGTTCTTGCCCTTTTTTATTATTTCGTCCCTTCTTCCCTTCGGATTGTTGATTTCCTTTGGATCGAAGCTTGGGCAGCATTTATGGACAAAGCTGGGGAAGGTGATGACTAACTGACTGTTTGACCGAAGGAAGTAGATTGCAAAGACAAGCTGCTTCACCAAGTTGAGTATGGTAGCTGCACCACTATTGATCGATCCAATCGATCCAGTCACCATGAGGGCCAGGGCTTAGTTTTAGATAAATCTAATTTGGAGCGAGGAGCATTGGGAAGATACTTATGGAGGACCCCAGAATTTGAGAATAGATCAAATCAAGTACATTGGGCCCTAAAAATGGCACTCCTCGGAAAATACCCGGAGAGGGATACATCTTTCGAAATATCATTGCGGGGATTTGAGAAACCATTCCAAGGAATCCACACGGAATATGAGCTTTAATTAGCCTCTTCCTTCTCCTCCATTCTGAATGTGATCAGAAATGTGGGTTGCGCGTCGTCACAGCAAAATTAGCTAGGAGTTCGGTCCCGGCGTCATATCGGACAGACAGCGAAATGGTTCGAAATGTAACGGCCGGTTCTCCAAATGTATGGCACTTGATTAGCTCAATATACCATTTGTGCGTTTCCGGTTAAGGGTGCGTTGAAATAATCTCAACCTAATCGAATCATGATCGGGAGTTCGAAAGAACACCATAAATGGAAAGTAATGTGTCGGCGGATCTTCTCCATTCTTACCTTCAAACTTTGGAATGTACGGAAGGAAGTTTGGTGAGGCAGGAGGCCACCCCGGACTATAACGAATCGGATCATTAGTCAACCGACGAGATCACAGCCAGGATTTAACGTTGCCGAGAGAAAAGGTAAACGAGGTGGAGCTGAGGGATTCCATCCTTGGGATGGATTCCCAACATTACGAAAAGAATACCTGGATTTGATGAGGCACCGGGTTGCCAAAAAGGACTCGTGAAAAGGAGAAGAACCTCCTCCCCAACGCGAGTTACCAAAGCCCATACCGGTTCCCAGTGAAGTATGAAATGAAGAGGAAAGCCCACACGATAGGGGTTCAGACATAGAAAAGGAGAAAGGTCCGATAAGCACTCGATGAAGGAAAGAAGTATTCCCTTGGTGACCGGCGTAAAACTGATTCCATGCCCCCAGCTGTAGTGAATACGGGGTTCCATCCTTGTAAAGTGAGTCAGTCGACCTCCGAGACCAAGGATTGAAACTGCGGGTCTGAGGAAGTAAATGGAAAGGACCTAAAGAAGGATTGGAACTAGGAACATGCCCGGTTCCAAAAGGGAACCCACGAAAGAAGGGCGATCCACTAGCCATGGAAGACATGGGTGTAGATCCGGGGGCTGCGGTAAGCGGAAGGAAAAAGAAGGAATCCCACTAGTGGGCATTACAGAAGCAGAGGACGAGAATGAGAAGCGTGTGCTTGGGTGAAACCGAGCCAAACACGACAGCACTAGAAGCAATCAAAGATGAGTAATAATTGCCCCCTCCTTCAACGACGGATGCAATGCTGCGGCACTCACGAGCGAAGCCGCGTTCCCGGTCGTGGCCATCGAAAGGTATGAATAATACGGAGGATCTTGGTCTCTACGACTCGGGTCCGATGTATTGAACAACGAATGGATAATCGGGAGGTAGAGGAGATGGACGACCCGGGAGGTTCGGGTGAACCACCGATTTGAAAATCTTCTTCATGAGGAAATAAAACTCGCCGAGGTGGCGGAACGCTCCTCTCGAACCCGACACGAATCCATTGTAAAGCCTTCGAGACCCTTGTGGAGGATCTCTCCATTGCGTCGAGACGTTACGGTGTTAACCACTGCTAAATCACTCCTCGCCTTCGAAGGAGCTCACCGGACCTCTCGGGAGATAACCCCCCGAGATTCTCCTCGATCGTTGAGGCGCTTGATCAGCACTTTTATAGATTTTAAATTAGACTCAAAAAAGTGAAAAGCTAGGCAAGCTAGGAGCAAAGAGCACTCACTATAAGAAAAATCCTGAGATACAAAATCAAGCAAACAACCTTCAAGTATTTCCGCTCACCGGGTGATGAGGACCGGACTTTAATCTGAGAGCGAAATATAGGACCCCTCCCCGTGATGCAGGATAATTACGGCGGGCATACTAGCCGAAGGTATCATAACGATTACGCCGACCTCCCTATACTTGGCGGCCTTTGCCGGCTCAAGCACCCAAGCTTCGCAAGGGCACCCCCGAAATGCGAGAGAGTGATACGACGTGCGCCTCGGGTACCACGGGTATTCCTCCCCTTGATCCTGTGTGGAACCTAGGAGTGGCAACTATGACCAATCCGTGTCGAAGCTGGGCATAACGGTCTTGAGGTCAGATTCGGCTAATCGGAAGAGGTATCCCTCTTCTCAGCCTTCACTTCCTCGCTTGACTCTGCGGAGGAGGCACCCGATCCACCTAACGGGTTGGTTTCGCTCAATTAATCAACTTCTATGTTTTGTTTGAGCGGCCTTGAACTCTCCCTCACCAATCAAGGCCCTACAACCTAGCTAGTTGGTGTATGACACTTGAAAAACTTTCTAGTTGATTTTTAAATTATATAGCTTATTTTAATGGGCTATTATGTTAAGTCAAAGGGATACCGGAAATGGAAACTTATGATGTTTTGTATGAAGAAATTAATAAAAACCAAACTACATGCAAATACGATTGTGTCTTTTACGATGAAAAGCAACTTCTACACGGGTTCTACGAGATTAATTTTTTATTTTATTTTTTTTTTAATTTTTTATTTTTAATTTTTATTTTTTTAATTTTAATTTTATTTTTTAATTTTATTTATTTATTTATTTATTTTTTTTTTCGAGATAGCAAACTCACACTCCCACAAAAACTATGAAAATGACTAAATGCTTAATTACACCTATTTCAAATCACTACAAGCATACAAATCCTAAGATAAAAATCTCCTAAAGTAGAGTGAAATTTCCCAAAGTCCTTCAATTTTATCTCTTTTTTTGGTTGTCAGAAAGCTAGTTCCCAAAATCGGGAACTCTTAATATGAAGACACCAAAAACGCTTAAAAACAAGAGGAAGAAATCAGCCACAACTCCTTTCCAAAAATCAGAAAGCCCAAAATCCCAAAGGCAAAAACCCTCAACAAAGCTTCAAAAGATACAAAGAAAACGCGAAAACAAAAATGCAAAAACAAAAGCAAACAACAAAGCAAAATGTTTTTGAGCTTTTGAGTTTTATAAAAGAGTTCGAAAAGACCAAGTGAAACTATAAAATCCCAAGCCAAGCAACATTTTTTGGATTTCAAGCAAAAACTTCAAAAATGCTCCAAATCTTATAAGGCTAACTAGTAGCAAGATCAATATGAGCAAAAGAGACAAGAAAGCCTGAAGCCACTCGGCCTAGAAGAAAAGTACAACCTTACGCAAACAAAAACTTCAAAGAACCAAGAAAGACTCTTCAAAAGTTGCAACAAGACCTAGCCATTGAACTCAAAGAAAACCAACCAAGAAATAGGCAAAAATCGTAGTGCAAAGAAAAACACAAAAAGATAGGAAAAAGAGTAAATGAGCGAAGCTCTGTTGATGAAACGAAACGACGAGAATCCCCAAAAGAGATCTTGGTACTCAAACCGAGAAATGCCCGGCCCACAAGAAACAACACTTTTCCAAAAAGGCTAGTTTTCAATCAAACAAAAGAGAGAAAGATAAAGACCACTTTCTTCACAATCCGAGAGGAGTAAAAAGACAAACTGCGAACGAGTCCCCACAGACGAGAAAAGGAATAAAAGCCAAGGAATCCAAAATTTCAAAATCTACCTAGGTATATGCGACTTCACGGTTTAACAACACGCATGCATACGCGCTATTGCTAAACACACTTGCGTACTGCAACGTGTCCCTTTAGATAATTAGTGTATACGCATTTGTGTCACAGAAACGCGTATATAAAGGTAAATAATGAAAAACAAAAAGGATGCAAGCACGGATAAGAAACCGGGACTTGATCTGAGCGAAGGAAATGGCGGAATTTGGAAATAAAAGTTAAAGCTATTTGAAACCTATCAAACGGTGAAACCACCCAACGGTGGAATCCACAAAGAATCGATCCCAGTAGTCGCCGAGTTAATTTCGGAAAATCACCTAGAGGTTTGTGGGTTTAAACCTCCACGGAAACGGGAGCATGCTACTTAAGAAGGAATCACACAACCACACATGTTCATGAAAAACTAAATAGAGTGGAATGAGGAAGTTGCACATGTAGGTCCTACGGTTGAAACGAATCCCGCGGGTTCAAAACCCCAACAACGCCCCCTTCCTTCTTAACACGAAAGACAAGAAGAAACAGCACGAAGAACTAGTTGTACAACATATATCTACTCTAAATGTTAGTGAAATCCATATGGAAACATTAGATAAACCATAATAAATGCTTAAATAACGATATTCTCATATGCAAAGCGGACACTTGCTCATTATATTTCGGGAACAAGATGGTTCTTACGTATTATAAATACTTATGTAAATAACAGTGGAGAGATACTTTGAATCCTTCCACGATCTTGACAGAACCATGCGTCCGGATCGAGTCCCACCCTTGCCTCGCTAATATTCCTTCCGAGCTTGGTGCATACGAGATGACATATAAAGAGATGAGCATCTCCGGAAAGCAAGGGTTTCTGTGTGAAGCTAGAGGAAGTGCGGGAGCACGAATTGAGACTTGGATAGGGAATACCAGCAATTATAATATCAATAATTTCTCTCTCCCTTAGGCCATGCACATGAGGAGCTTTTATACTCCTCAAAGTAGTTTCAACGGTTAGAGCTTAGGTTGGCCACGTGTTGGGGTGGTTGAACTACGAGTAACCATCAGCAGCCCAAAAATAGGGATTTTTATATATTTTTAATGATTTTAATGGCATACGCGGAAAAGTACATGTAGACCAACGTATACACGCGGAAAAATGCAGGCATAACAGCGTATGGGGATTTCACTGCTGTTTTTTAGTGAATTTTGTCCAAGTGCGACGGAATGGGTGCCCAAGCCATAAAAGCGTCATGAATCATATGAAGGTGAGAAATGATGCTATAACAACGTGAGAATGCGAATGTGGTGCTGCGTAGGCAAATGTAGCTAAAGTAGGTTGACCACTCAATGGAGCGGTTCCTACGACAGCATTTGTCGGTACGTGAAAGCAATGTTCCACCTAGACTAGCATTAAGGTGGCCCACCCCGAATCGGGTCCAAAGTTAATGCGTCCCCACTCGAAAGGGGAGGTGCATAAATAGAATTTGGTTTTCCCCCCCGGGGAACGGGACATAACCGTATATTTTCCACTCAATGGTGGAGGCCCCGAGTAATTGTAAATAACGACAAGGGTGTAGTAGATCCTATTGAAATAGTAATTTTACCTACGCAAGTCCTTGTGGAATTGAACAACGGAGTTGAGATGCAGCAACCATATTCGAAATGAATGGGCGGAATATGGGGGAATGCTCGTTGACCAAACAAGATAGGGAAATAAAGATGTAGTTCTAGAAGCTCCTAAAACAAGGCTTTCAAAGAGAGGTATACCCATGCATAAGTGAGAATGCAACTTGACTGAGGTACTATAAATACATTTCTTTTTATCTTGAAAAGTGAGTGATGTAAGGATAGCCTTCGGAGGAAACTTATGAATGAGATGTCTTACGGAATGTGAGGCTACTTGGTGGCTTCTTGTAAATTTCTCTAAGGGGCACTCATGAATGGTATTTCATCGCGTTAGATGTCATTTTAGGAGGAAACAACTTCATGAGTTGTAGTGCGAGATACTGCGGAGAAGAAACAAGGGGGAACGTCGAGTTCGTCAAAAGGACTATAAGCTGTTGAGCGAGACCACTATCAGCTTCGAAGAGTGGATTTGGAGGAAAAGGCAAGTAAAGCGTACGGATGGTTCGGGACTTTCCGGCTTAGGATCCTCGAGATGACAATGAAAGAAAATCGTCGAGGTGGTGGATGCGACGAATAGGTTGTACACTTATGACAATTCCAAATTTAGTGCCTTGTGCTTCAAAGGGGTCCAAGCTGGAGGTGGGGACCTCGGGAGGAGGGTCTTGAGATCCTTCAAAAAAGTATGGAGAGTGAATCTTGACTCAGCACGATGACCTTTAAGGAAAGATCGAGAGGAGAAAAGGTGAATCAATTTTTAGCAATTTAAAATTTACAATTAACCGAGGCAAGAACGAGGTCGAGAGAAACTTACACGTAAGATGTTATCGGGTAGTTGATTTTAGAAATTAAAAAAAAAAAAACAAAAATAGGCATAAAGGATTACCGGTATCAGGTAGTACATAATATACAACTTTTTAATAAATGATGAAAAATTACCAAGGACACGTACTACAACCAATCCCCAGGAATGATGTGTTCGATTATCCGTCTGAGGCGGCCGACTCAATTGCCTATTGCGGGCTTTCAACCTAGTGGTGTCTCTCCATATATACTGATTACGTGGGATTCAGTCCATAGTAGTGTTGTTTAATGTATAACCATATGATGAGAGCGTCTCCTTACAATTTTCATGCGTGGAGCATAGTCCTATATACTTCCATCGTGGGGCAGGGGTTTCACCTCAGAATGTAACACAAACTATTGCTTTAACTCATATGTTTAATGACCTTGGCTCAAGTGTCTAGCCTAGACCTCTAAATTTTTCATTAATTTCAAATGCTCCTTCGTTTAATTCGATAAATTTTAAAGTTGATCTTGAGTTAAGTCTCAATTTAAGGCTCAATATCGATGTTGCGTGAACCTATAATGCGGCTAAATGCTAAAATAGATTCTTTCCATTTCGATGAATTCTAAACAAATGAGGGAAGAAGCACAAACATGAGTGCAAGTAGCTAAACAAACAATGATGCCCCCAACTATTTCAAAACTGCGAAATGCTACTTTTAAAAGATCAAATTCACTTTCACTATTCCCCAAAAATGAAAACTTATTGAAAAAATGAAATTTATTCTCTTTTCACTAAGATGCATAGCAATTTTTGTTTTTCTTTTACTTTGAAAGCTCAAAATGAAAAATGCGATCGGTGAAATAAAGTAAAATAAACCAAACAAACAAAGAAATTCAAAAGAATCCTTTTCACTTTTCTTTCCATCGAATGGAAAAAAAGATCGCTTCAAAAAATGCACGTATATGAAAATCAATTTCACTCTTTTTTAGAACGATAAAAAACAAAACCAAATCAATTTCCAAAATGAAAATCACTTTCAATTTATTTTGAATTTGAGAACTAAATAAGACATGCCTTCAAACTTTCGAATGGAAACGATCACTATCTTATGTTTGACGGTTAATTAAAGATGATCTCTAAGTGCGGTGATGACCGGTGCAGCAAAAACAACCAAAACAAACCGAAGCAATGTGCAACAATTCTTGGTATTTGGAATAGAACTCTAAAGTAGAGCCTATCAACTCTATGTGATAAACATAAGTGACAAGAAGATAAATTGACCAAAAATCCTAGGGAATGTTTTAACTTCACTCTAACCATAAGCAAGTCAAGAGACAAAAAGAACCATTCAAAAAACACAAACAAACCAAATACAGAAATATGTCATTCGGACTTGACATAATTTCTTAAGGGTCAATATACAGGAAGACATGGAGAAACCCTGAATTTTAGCGCCACAGGATCAACCATTGTGATGAACATAACGGTGTTGAAAGGAAAATCCAACGTTGCTACTTTGTATAAAACAACATTGTCATGATACTACGCAAGGGCATAAAACGTCTTGAGCACTAAAAATAAGGAAAAATAAAAATAATTTCACCAAACCAGACTGACACTGCTGAAGGAACTATAAAATCCTTTGAACACATATAGGGACCCAAACGGACTTAGATCTTGATGGCCAGGTCAAGGCGATCGAGAAATCAGCTTTTAGGAAGGAAGGCAAAGAGGCTAAAACTCCCCAATGGAGTCTCTAATCACGTGACGAAGATAAATCCCCTACGCCGAGACGGGCGATCTCTCAGCCTAGAGTGGGCTAGCAACAAGAACTATAATGCAAAATTTCTTAGCTAATATCCAAAATAATGAGAAAGGGAATATGCCTACCTCTTCCTGATGCTATGCTCGAATCCTTTGATGATGGCCTTGATCCACATTTACTTAGGCTCGCTCTCGCTACTGGTAGCATATGGTCACGTCACGGGGGAATCAGGGACAACAAAAAATGTAATCTAGTACAAAACATTCATTGAATATTGACTATTTAAGAGATCAAAGCATCGGACTATTTGTGCAAATGATTAGACAAATATGAAAAGAAAACACCGAGATGTTATTAAGAAATATGAAGAAACTGCTTCGTGGCCTTGATGTTGGAGGCCTCCTTTAGTTATGTATGAGTCCTTCAGAAGCTCTTAAAGCACTCCTCTCTCGGATAGCTTAGGTGTTATCTGGCATCTGAGGATGCAAGGAAAATGAATGATCGAGACCGGCCCAACAACTGACCAACCAATAGTGGAAGGATGGGGATCAATTTAGAGGAAGCGAGGAAGAGGTTGGGAGCCAATGAAGAAAGAATAAGGAAAGTCCCACTTTCAAGGAATAAACCAAATTGATAATATTAAAGCTCTAAAATAAGAGAGCTTGACCCTATCTGCTTGACTAATAACCGGCTCGCCACCACAGGAGACAGAGTCGAACCTTCTCCTCCATTTGAGGAAAGTCTCTTGCTAGAAAGGTTCAACATGGATTTTCCCATAAAAAGTGCGACGATTACTGGAAGCCAAGAATCGTCAACACAGCAGTAGCATGCATGCCACTAGAGAAGCGCGTTGACCCATAAATTTAGGGTTTAGCTAAGTTTCTCCAGTGATTTTCAAGGAAACTTTCTTTGAATCTTTAGAGAATGTATTTATGTATTTTTTTCAAGTGGAAATGCGCACGAGGGGAGACCCGGGATCAAGGACGGGAAGTGGCGAGTGACAAATCCCTATGTAATAGTGGGGTGGGGAAATATATCCTTTAATCTTGATCTTGTAGGTTATAAAATGCTTTTTTATATGCTCATTCTTCCTTTGTGATTCTTCGGATATACGCAACCCCAAACCCTCACATCCATATAAAATAACAAGGGTGAAATAGTCTCAAAGAGGAACTTTTTAAATCCCAAATCTAAGAATCTACTAACTTACAACTGTTTTCAACCCGCTTAGTAATCCAATCTTCCACTTATCTTTTCTCATTGTTATAATTCCAATTGAATTGATGATTGGTGTTGATTCCCAGGATATTTGTGGAAGAGACTTCCTCAAAGTATCTATTATCGTAAATGAAATTTATTGAATTTAATTATCATGACTTTAGTCTTGTTTCTATTAATAGTCATACTCATCTTGGAAGAAAAATATCAGGAAGATTCTTAGTTGATTGCCAAAGGAATCGTCATGGCTCCTCAACAAAATAAGGATTTCATCAAAATAAAGGAAGAGTTATGATGATGCTAGTGAGTGTAGGTCCAACACATCATGCATATTCTAAGCACTCTTCAAGGTTATTAATGTGAATTCAAAAAAAGGGTAGAGATGACTATACCCTTGCTTCACTCTCCAATAATGCGGGAATTAATTTCTTCTAACCAATCCTTAGTGGTGTTAAGCTTGGGAATAACATTCTCATACAACCTTATCACAACAACCCTCAAATTGAGAGGAAGGATGAGCTCCTCAACTTCTTCCATATCTTCATCCTAAGAATGGTGTCAAAATATTTTCTAAGGTCCACAAAACAACATAAGAGGTCATTCTTATTTTTGTTGCATTCCTCTACCAATGATCTTGATAGTGACAAGATGGTCAACAAGCTGGTGGTATCTACTAAACCCAACATACCCTTTATCTATTTTACCATTTCTTTCAAGCCATAAACTAATATTATTTTTTTTATTTAAAATAAACTTTAATATTGAAACTTGATATTTTAAAACTTAATAGCGTACAAAGTTTCCATGCCACTTGTTAGATATCCTAATACTTAATAATATGGGAAGCACTAATTGATGGGTACCCTATATTATTTTTCACAAATAATGTCTTACTCATAAATCATTATCATTATATCATAATTATGATTTTAGAATAAGTATGTATGATGTTAAGAGTGAATATTAAATAATAATTATATATTGATTATAAAGATAACCCAAGTATACGATATTGTTTAAATTTTCATTTATTATATATACAAAATTATATTTATTCATTTTAATAAGATTGTATTGTTATTTCATTTAATACTAACATAATTATATTAGTAAATGTGGTTGATATACTCAAATAAATTTATATTATTAATACTATTAATCATATTATTAGATTAATAGTTTTTATTAATAATTAAAATATTAATTATTAGAAATAAACCTTAATATTGAAACTTAAAATTTTTAAACATAATGTTATAAAATCTAATACTAAACCCTAATATTATAATTTAATAAGACAAACACACCAAGACTAAAAGGGAGGAAAAATATTTATTAAAAATAAGCCCATAATTACATGTACACGGCTTAACAAAGAAAAAATATTTCAAAAATTTTACACAAGAAATTCTTTAGGTAATTAGACAAAAATAAGTGATTTTAAATACCATTTTAGGTTATATGAAACCCATAATATCTTTAATAACAATTTAAATTATGATATTAATTTTTCAAACCTCGCAATATAAGAAATTTTGTCAATGCAATCTAACTACAGAATGTGGTTTAGAATCAAGATGGAAAGACTCATCTCAAAATGTAAATAAAAAATGCAAGGATGCAACCGTTTCATCTCTGCATTATTTATTTACATTCTGAGATCAATATTTCCATCTTGATCTCGATGATGAACTACATTTTTTGATTTAAAACTATCCATCCTAAAAACATCAACGTGCTTTAGCCAAGAAAAAACGTTTTATCAAAAATTCTTTTAAAAAAGAAAAAAATAATTTCATCCTCACTTTAAATTTAAACTTTGAAAAGTGTCAAATTTTCCGTTACAAAAAATTATTTTTTTATAAAAAATCCCTTAAAAAAGAAATTAATCTCATTGAGAATAAAAGAGATGAATGGAGAGAGTGAAATGAAATGAATAGAGGGATACTTGGAGTGTTTTATAATCTTTTTAATTTTATTTCAGAATCTGATATTGTATCAAATGCACATTGAAGCTAAAAACTATTTGTAAATTCTTTGATATTGTTAATCCTTTGATATTATTAAATGATGTATAAAAAAAAAATTCAAAACAAATCTTAACCACTCATTTAATTAAAAATCAAAATTTCATTCTTATTGGCATAATTAAATAAATTTATAAAATTTCAAATATTTAATTAATTATTTGAAACAAACTTTATAAGTATGTCAAGATGACTAAATGGAGTAGAATGGAAAACTTAATCAAAATCATAGACATAATTATGCAATCTAACAATTGGCAAGTCTAAAATTAACTATGTGTTGTTCGGCATTCATTTAAGGAGCCATGTTGCTTCATGGATCTATTGGTCATGCGTTATATCTTTTTTGTAGATATGCATTAATACCAGAGGCTCAGGATAATCACAGGTCTCTGCTTGGAATGCGCATAGGGGCAGTCATATCTCCACGACTATTAAAATAGTTAGACCCCCTATAGATCTTAAGGCAGACTTTCTGCATTCGTAGCATTGGATGGGGGGCTTAGAGTTGTTGTACCATACAACATTCACTGGAATTACAGTTAGGAATGTTGAAGCTCTGTCTGCTTCAAATTTTGGGGGTGTCTCTGGTGCCAACTATTTTTGTTTAAATCATGTTGAGGGATTTTTGTATAGATCGTTTGCTGACAAAAGAGAGCCGCCACAATGTGCTGGAGAAATTAGAGAATTATGTTTACTATGTCTCAAAACCAATGTTTTAGTTCGTTGTGATGGGGAAAGTACCAATGCATTGGCGAGTGGAAATGCAGGAAAAACAATTATACCTCATGATAATACAAAATATTTTCATATTCTAACAACTATTGTAATTCGATGGGCTGCTGTTGTTCCTCTTGGTGGTCGTCTTGATTGGTTGGGTTCAATCATTTCGTTCTTTAATCACTCTTCTACCGATGAGCAACAAATTGCTGATAATTCTCCTGAAGCAATGCTTCTCAACAATGTTACCCACTCTACTTCATATTTGCTAGAGTTACTAGATATTGTTGTGAGTTATGAGCCTTTTCTTAAAGCCACAAATGCAAGCAGTTTCTCTGCAGATAAAGTATCAAATTTCTACAGCGTTGGTGGTTGCGTTAAAGAATCATGTGCACTAGATGCATGCATTTTATTTGCAGCAACAATGAGGTTTTCATTTAAGACAAAGCCTGATATAGTCAACAAAAAGTATACTATCTTACTCGAAGATGTAGGTCTTCTGCTTTTGGATTTATCGAAAAGAAGAAATCATAACCATGCCTATGATACAGGATCCTTATAATTCTAAGTATATGTGAAGATTGACGGAGAGACAATGTTAAACTTGGATGCTGAAATGAATTGCCAGGACAGCTTTCTTTGGGAAGTTAACTGTACAAAATGTCATATTTCCCTAGGTATTTTCCATGACACAACTTCAAATCTTACTCGCTTGGTTATACAACTTCAATTACTTTTTGTACCTAGTTATGAAGGGATGTTTTTCGCTTGCAAACAAGCCAAGATAACTGGAAGCATGTTAGTTCACTTGAGTTGAACAACAAATTTTTCGCTGAGACATCAGAATTTATAGTGCTATTGTTGTATTCCATGTAAAATAGGATATTTGGACAACCATCATCCTTTTAAAGTTACATCAGTTGGGTTTATGAAATGGATATTAGATTTTTCCTTTCGTTCACGAGAGCTTCAAGGGAAACCTGAAAATGAAGAGGGGGTGGATACTACATTGAATAGTCAGTCCCATTTTTATTTAGTGAACTTGAATATGTAGATAAATTTGATTTGGAAAGTTTTATTTCTACATCAGTTTTTGTTGTAGATGTAAGGGAAAGAGAACCTTCTAAGCCTACATCAAGTGTTCATGCAAATGATCTAAAATATTTTCATGAATGGTTTTAAATATCACAAAGATTTGAAAGCAAACAATTAATTGTTGGAGAGTCAACTAGGCCCAAGAAAAGCACTATGGCAATGGAAGCACTAATTTACCTGTACTTGTTAGCATGATTTCAAAGAAAGTTGGGTTCAGGTTTCCTTTTCCAGAGCCTTCCATTGGGTACTTGTCGATTTGCTAAGCTCTTTGTTGGAGTGATTTTGTAGGGAGTCATTCTCTGCTGAAGGGAGTGCTTCTTTAGGAATTGGTGTTTTTAAGCAGCCACAGAAGAAATTCCTAAAATCATAGCAGGAATCCTCGTGTACGAGAAGTGTACCCGAAGAAGCCATGTGTACTAGGGCAATCGTGGAAAGAGATCATGGTAAGACTCGATCAAGTAAGATATATCAGAATGAATTGAGGTATATCAGAATGGAGGTCAGTGGTACATTTTTTAAAACAAGCAAGTAATGTTAACCAAGTAATTCTAACATTACTTGGCTATGAAGAAAATTTCCTCCAAAATGCTTTTTGTTCCTAATTTTTTGCCTCTCTGCCTCGGAAAGTGGCCAATAAGATGAGGAAATAGATTACCATATAGTTAGCCAACGACGCCAGGTGTACTGGGTGTATAAGAAGTAGGCTCGATGGTGTATAACATGAAAACTCTAAACAAAAATAGAAAACAAAACTTTTATAAATCTTGAGCAGAGTCTGCAACATACAAACTTAGAGTAAAATAATGGCATGTATTCAAAGCGCTAATAAATTTCAATAGGAAAAGATCGACATGGTTCTAAACCAACCTAGATCCATCTAACTCTGGATCTATCATGCGACAAGAGGGATCAAAGATCTCGAGGTGCAAACCTATTTTTTGAGTGAAAAACTTAAGGAAAGGTTTGCACCTCGAGAGATTTGATCCCTCTCGGCACATGTTAGATCCGGAGTTAGATGGATCTACGTTGGTTTCAGTCATGTGAATCCAAGGAAAATATATCAAACATATGATTAATTTAATGAATAATAATGTAAATAAATCTAATATAAATATAGTAATTTTATATATGCTAAAAATGTAACTGGTCATTTTAATTTTAAATTTTTCTTAGTTACCTAAGTTTGTTGAGATAAATATTGTTAATAACTTTAGTGATGAAAAATGATGAAATAAAAATTTTGAATGCAAAGTGACAATGTAATACAGTTGAATGATAGAAAATGTGAATAATAAGAATGCACTCAATTACAAATAGTCTTCATTGTAATCAATCTCAAATTATTTTCTTCTACTATTCTTATTGTCACCTTTGTTAGTTTTGTCATCTTTTCATATCGATTATATGAAAAGGATAGTTGAAATCATAAACCATTTAAATATTTAACTCGAACTATTGTACTGAACATCATACATTGTCTCTCTTGATCTTCAATATTAATAGGTTTAATTACTAAAACACAAAAATAAATGTACATTGTCAATAATTTTTCTTGCTTATAGTGAAATTAATGCACAATGTTAATCCAATCACTTTAAAATTAATGTATCATCAATGTACATCCAATTACATCAAATCAGAAATCAATGTCTACACTGAAATCAATGCATATAATGCAAACAATGAAATAGGATTAGAAAACAACATCTACAGTGAAATGGATGCATCTAATGCAAGTAATCAAATAGGATTAGAAATCAACATCTACACTCAAATCAATGTATCTAGTCCAAGTAAGCAAATAATATTAGAAACCAACATCACTGAAACCAATGCATCTAGTGCAAGCAATAAAATAGGATTAGAAATCACCACATACACTAACATCGATACATTTAGTGCAAGCAATCAAATACGATTAGAAATCATGTACATTAAAATAAATGCATCTAATGGAAGTAGTCAAATATAATTACAAATAAACATCTACACTGAAATTAATGCATCTAGTGCAAGCAATCAAATAGGATAAAAAAATTTTGTCTACACTGAAATCAATGCATTTAGTGCGAGAAATCATATAGGATTAGCAATCATCTACATTGAAATCAATGCATATAGTGCAAGCAATTAAATATAATTAGAAATAAACATATACACTAAAATCAATGCATCTAGTGCAAGCAATCAAAATGGATTAGAAATCTCCATCTACACTGAAATCAATTCATCTAGTGCATGAAATCTTCTTCCCTCTCTCCCCCCTCGAAGTACATCTTTGTTTCCTTCCCTCTATCCACTCTCTCACATCCTCCCTTTCCTTCCTATCTCTCCATTTCTCTCCTACATCTCTATCGCTCTCTCTCTTCACCCTCCAACTTTGTTACTATATCCCTACCTCTCTCCTTCTCTCATCCCTTCTCTTCATATCTCATTCTTTGTCTCTTTATCTCATCCGAAAAAATACACACTCTCTCTCCATCTCTCCCTTGTCACTTAATCTCTCTCTCCACTTATCAATCTCTCTGTATTTCTTCTTCCCTCCCTCTCTCCCCCTCTAAATCCATCTCTCTCTCTCTCTCTCTCTATATATATATATTCCCTCCAATTTTCTCTCTTCCCCCATCACTCTCTTCCTCTCTCCCATGTCCTCTCTCTTGTCCTTCCTCTCTCTCCCTTTCTCTCCTACATTGCTCTCTCTCTCTCTCCAATCATTTTTCTTGCTCTCTCTCTCTCTCAACATCTACACTAAAATCAATGCATATAGTGCAAGAAATCAAATAGGATTAGAAATCACCATCCACAATGAAATCAATGCATCTAGTGAAATAAATCGTCTTCCCTCTCTCCCCCCTCCAACTCCATCTCTCTGTCCCTCCCTCTCTCCACTCTCTCACATCCTCTCTCTCTTCCTTCCCCTTTCTCCCTTTCTCTCCCATGTCTATATCTCTCTCTTTCCCTCTCTCTCCCTCTCTTCACCCTCCAACTCTATCAATATATCCCTCCCTCTCTCCTTCTCCCCCATTCCCTCCATCTCTCCTTTTTCTCTTTATCTCACCCCAAAACATACACACACTCTCTCGATTTCTCCCTTTTCACTCCCTCTCTCTCTCCACTTCTCGCTCTCTATGTATTTATTCTTCCCTCCAACTCCATCTCTCTATCCCTCCCTCTCTCCTCCTATCTCCCTCCCTCTCTTATCTTCTCTCTCTTCCTTCCTCTCTCTCCCTTCCTCCCCTACCTCCCTCTCTCTTCCCCCATCTCTCTCTTTTCCCTCTAATCCTCTCTCTTCCCCCATAACTCTCTCTCTCTCTCTCTCTCTCTCTCTCTCTCTCTCTCTACCCTCCAATCCTCTCACTATATCCATCCCTCTCTCTTCTTCTCCCCCCCATCCATATTTATGTCTCCCTCTTCCTCGCGTATCCTTTTCTACCTCTCTCACTTCTCTCCCTCTCTCTCTCCATTCCTCCTCTCCCCTCTCCTTGATTTTATCCCCATCTCTCCCTTCTCACTCCCTCTATCTCTCCACCTCTATCACTCTATGTCTTTGTTCTTCCCTTGCATATATGTCTATAGTTAATACATATCATGATATATTAATGTATATAATAATATAGAAAATTTAATATTGTATTAATCCAAAGTTATTAAATATAATAATATTAATATGAATATTAGATTTAATAATAATATTATTATTATTAATCTTTTAATATTAATATTAGGGATAATAATGGTTTTTTTGGCATGATATTAATAATAATTTGGCCCATAGTATTTGACCTATAGGATTCACCTAAATAAAACCTATTGTTTGAGTGTTGGTAAATATAAAGAGGTTTATGGAGTAAATATAAAAAAAATAGGTTTTATTTATTTACCATACCTCTTTTATATTGATTTATTTGTTTACCATACCTCTTTTATAAATATGGTAATTAGCCCATGGTATTAATAATAATTTGACCCATGGTATTTGGCATATAAGCTTCACCTAAATAAAACTTCTTTTTTGACTTATTGTAAATATAAAGAGGTTTATGGAGTAAATATAAAAAGAGACTTTATTTATTTACCATACCTTTAGAGTAAGTATCAAAGGAGGTTTTATTTATTTAGCATACCTCTCATTTATTTATATTTTTATTTATTTATCATACCTCTCATTTATTTATATTTTTATTTATTTATCATACCTAAGCCTCTTTATATTTTAAATTTATATTACTTTTATACATAATAATTAAGTTTATTTTTAAATAGGACTCACATTTATTACATTCACTTTTACATGTTTACTCATTATCAATCTCAATCTGGAAGAGTTGCTAATTACATGAAAAAATTAACTTTACTTGATTTGCATATTTATTGTATTTGAACATGACATACCTGACATCGGGGTCATACTGGGTTGTAGATTGCACCTCTCGACGCAATAATCGAATAATTATGTGAAAAATCCCTAATAGCGCACATGCTACAGCCGCCTTAGATATAGTTTGTATAACACACGTAGATAATGAATTATAAAATACACGCCTTATAAAAACCATTCAGCCACGTAGCTTTATGCATGTAATGACAATGGAAACCATGATAGGTGTGTTTGTTACACTTTTTTATTATTATTGTTGGCTCGCAATGTGGAAACACCAGTGCACATAAATCACTCGATGCATGAACAACTAAGCTAACATGTCAAATTTTCCATAGACTACACCATTGCATGCATAAGGATCGATTTCACCAAGTTCATGCGTCGTATAGCCATCGCTGGCTTTGTTGTACGCAGCCTTGGCTTCGAAGGGGCATAAGCATAAGTAGCAAAGAGAAGTTCATAGGTGGGAAGCCCAGTAGAACAGAGATCCAATGACAATTTTTCCCCATTGTCTACAATCATTTTGATAATTTACAAGGTGTACTTTCGAAGGATTTGAGATGCCTAGAGACTGGATCTCGGCATCTCTCCTTAGGGTAAAATATAGTTAGGATTTGAAGCTGGGAATGGTGTTTTTCATGTTTTGAGAGCATGCGGGCGGACCAAGACGACCAGACACATGTTAAGGCCAATGTTGGACTTAGCCAATAGTCCCTTAATCTTTAAAATGGAGCTGCTTCTTTCCCCCACCTAAAAAACAACAACACAACAATGGGTTGCTTAGACTCGTGAAGAAGAGAATTTTTTACATTGTTTGAATTGAAGCAGCGATTATTGGATGGAAAGAAAGACATCTTTCTCAAAGAATTATGGCTAACCTATGCGAGGTGAGAACTAGAGTTTTTGTCTTAGTGGAACGATTGAATGCACTTATATAATTAATAAGACATATAGAATGCAGGCGAGCTTATTCACCTCTTCTTCAGGATATAGGTCCCAATTAATAAAATAGGTCTCAAGAAATTGTAAGTCTATGGATAACCATAGAGTCTCCATCTCAGAATAATAATAGGTATTGGCTCAATAGAAAACCTCATGATCATAGTTCAGCTCTCGGGATGCTCATAGGTATGACTAGAAATTATGAGATATCGAGATGCTCATATGTCCCAGTAGATCACAAGAGAATTGTAAGTCTCAGGATAATAAGTCTTAGGACAATCGCAGGTCTCGGCTTGGAATGCTCATAGGGGTATTCATATCTCCACAACTCTTAAGACATTTAGACCCCTTATAGCTCTCAAGGAGAAATTTTTGCATCCATATATTGAGACTAATGGGACCCTGCCCCGCCATTACCGCTACCCTATTTGGTTTCCACCTCCATCTAGTAGAGTCGCTATTTCTTGGTTGTTGAACGAGTATTTCTTGTCGTGCGAGTTTCCCATATTTGATAATATAGAGTGGTATTCCCTATTTGTTTGAGAAGTGTGTTACCATGTTCCAAGAAACACGTGGATATATACATCGCTAGTCCTGCGTGAAACTTTGGATCCCTAATGCTCGGGGGTTGGGATTGCTTTGTCAAGCTATTTTGAGTGGGTTGCCTTAGGAATAGAATGTCGCACACTTAAAATGTTGGATGAGGGGCTTAGAGTTGTTGTACCATACAACATTCACTGGAATTATAGTTAGGAATGTTGAAGCTCTGTCTGCTTCAAATCTTGGAGGTGTCTCTGGTGCTAACTATTTTTGTCTAAATCATGATGAGGGATTTCTGTATGGATCATTTTCTGACAAAAGAGAGTAGCCACAATGTGTTGGAGAGATTTGAGAATTATGTTTACTATGTCTCAAAACCAATGCTTTAGGTCGTTGCGATGGGGAAAGTACAAATGCATTGGCAAGTGGAAATGTAGGAAAAAATTTATACCTCATGATAATGCAGAATATTTGCAGAGTCTAAAAAATATTGTAATTCGATGTGCTACACTTGTTCCACCTTGTGGTGGCTTGATTGGTTTGGTTCAATAATTTCGTTATTTAATCAACCTTATTACGATGAGCAACAAATTGTTGATATTTCTCCCGAAGCAACACTTCTCAACAATGCTACCCACCCTACTTCATGTTTTCTAGAGTTACTAGATATTGTTGTGAATTATGAGCCTTTTCTTGAAGCCACAAACGTAACCAGTTTCTCCACATATCAAGCATCAAATTTCTACAGTGTTGGTGGTTACGTTGAAGAAGCATGTGCACCAGTTGCATGCATTTTAGTTGCAAAAACAATGAGGTTTTCATTTAAGACAAAGCCTGATATAGTCAACAAAAAGTATATGATCCTACTGGAAGATGTAGGTCTTCTGCTTTTGGATTTATCAAAAATAAGAAATCATAAGCATGCCTATGATGCAGGATCCTTACAATTATAACGGAATGTGAAGATTGATGGAGAGACAATACTGAACTTGGATGTTGAAATGAATTTCCAGGACAACTTTCTTTGGGAAGTTAACTGTACAAAATGTCATATTTTCTTGGGTACTTGCCATGACACAACTGCAACTGTTAGTTGCTTGGTTGTGGAAATTCAACTACTTTTTGTACCTAATTATGAATAGCTTTTTGTTTGCTTGCAAACAAGCCAAGATAACTGGAAGCATGTTATTTCACTTGAGTTGAACAACAAATTTTTTTTCAGACATTCGAAATTTAGAGTTTAACTCTTGTATTCCCTATAAACAAGGATTATTCGAAAAACCATCATCCTTCAAAAGTCACATCAGATGTGTTTATGAAAGGTATATTGGATTCTACCTTTCGTTGAGGAGACCTTCAAGCAAGGCCTGAAAATGAAGAGGGGGTGGAGACTACATTGAATATTCAGTCCCATTTTTTATTTATTGAACTTGAATTTGTAGATGAATTTGATTTGGAAATTTTTCTGTCTACATCAGCATGTGTGTAGATGTAAGGGAAAGAGAACCTTCTAAGTCTACATCAACTATTCAAGAAAATGATCTGAAATATTTTCTTGAATGGTTCCACATATCACAAAGATTTGAAAGCAAACAATTAATCATTGGAGAATCAACTAGGTCTAATAAAATCACTATGGCAATATAAGGACTAAATTACATGTACTTGTTAGCATGATTTCGAAGAAACTTGGGTTCACGTTGCCTTTTCCAGAGCTTTCCATTGCGTACTTGTGGAGTTGCTAAGCTCTTTACTGAAGGGAGTGGTTCTCTATTGAAGGGAGTGGTTCTACAGGTAGTTTTTCTCTTCTTAAGGGAGTGTTGTTACAAGAAGTGGTGTTTTTAAGCAGCCACAAAAGAAATTCCTGAAAGCAAGTAGGAAGCCCCGTGTACCAGAAGTGTACTCGAAGAAGACGCGTGTACTAGGGCTCATGAGATCGTGGCAAGAGATTGTGGTAAGACCCGATCAAGTAAGAGATATCAGAATGAATGAAGGTCTATTGGAATGGGGTTCATCGATACATTGTTTAAAACAAGCAAGTAATGTTAACCAAGTAATGCTAGCATTACTTGGCTATGAAGAAAATTTCCTCCCAAAATTGTTTTTGTTCCTAAGTTTTTTCCTCTCTGCCTCTGGAAGAGGCCTATAAAGTGATGAAATAAATTACCATATAGTTAGCCAAAGTCGTCGTGTGTACCCAGTGTATAAGATACAGGCTCGAGAGTGTATAACATGAAAACTCTAAGCGAACTAATACTAATAATTTTTTTTTCGATTACTATAGTCCCATGCCTAATGGCAAGGACTAATAAGACTTGAAGTGGAAAGTCAAATTGTGTGCTTAAATGTTATTAGAAAGAGTTGAAGTTGGAATTAATTGTAAAAATAAAATTACCAATAAAGTTATACAGGTTTGATCTCACGATTTTTATAAAAATATCTCGTAGTGTTAAACCTATCATTTTTCTATCTAATATCTAAACTTTAACATATCATTTTTTCCATTCACTAACTAAACAAACTTCAACATGATTCTAGAAAAAAAAAAACATAGAAACTTCTATTTCATCCACTTAAAAAAGGAAATATTTGCTATCATATTTGGCACTAAAAGGGATTTACTTATGGGTAAAAGTATCTATAGCTATCTCAAATTGAAAACATATTGTTGTCAAAAAAATAAACCAAATGAACTCTTTGCATTTGGTACGATTATTTCTTTGTAGTATAAAATACTTATGGCCAAATTTATGTGATCTCAAGCTATGGAGTGTATACAAAATATTTATTCTTTTATTTTATTTGGAAATTAATGTTGAATAAAAGAATGATTGTGTTGATAGGTGCATTCTACAACCTAGTAGGAGGGAGATTGGTGATTCCTTCTTATGAGGGAGATTGTGAACAATAAATTTATTGCTTTACAACTAAGTGTCTTAAATAAAATATTATATGTCCATGTACAAAATAAAATTTCATATCAATTTAAAAATAAAATAAAATTAGAAGCAAAAAAGTGAGTGACTGTTAAAAAAATATTTCAAACATAAAATTTAAATGAAATTTTAGAAAATATATATTGAATAATTTATATCCATATTAATTTCATATATATTTATATATAAAAATAAAATTTTAAAGAAAATATTTTAATGTTTTATATAGTAAAATATTCAGTGTTCAAATAAAAATAATAATTGAATACTTTAATATGAAAGTTATTGTCTAATTTTCAGACCCAGCAAGAGTTCATTGTCAAGACATGGACCAAGTTGGTGGCTTTAAACATAAACAATAACTTTCACGTCATTAATAAACAAATAAATGAAAGTTAAAAATTAAAATAAAAAATATCAAATACTTCCTAGAATAAGAATAATAAGAAGGAGATCTATAATAAATTTCAATGTAGATTATCAATAAAATATTCCAAGTAATTTTGACATATACTTAAAAAAATATTAATATCATTTAATATAGACAATGTAGTACATAAATAAAATGCATCAATCCACATGTTATGTAAAACATTTTAATGCCAATTATGTATATATTACATATTGTTTAAATGCTTGAAGTATTCTCAGTGTTTTAAAATTTGGTCTTTTTTTAGGTATATCTTTTCCACATGAATAGATTTGACAATGTAATAAATCAACAAAATGCATCAATCCACATATTATGTAAAATATTTTAATATATATTATATATTGTTTAAATGCTTGAAGTATTCTCAGTATTTTAAATTTTGGTCTTTTTTTAGGTATATATTTTGCACATGAATAGATTTGATCCTCTTTATCTATATCTTATGGGATAGTTCATTTCCTCTAAAAGTGATTCCCACCCTCAATCTCATTATTGAGCCTTTGAATTTGAACATCTTATGGGATAGTGTCTATTAATGAAATGTTGTCAGCATCTAAGCTTAGACACAATTCAACTCTTAAAATAACTTAAGCATGGACAAAATTCAACTCATAAAATAACTTATAACTTATTTCTTCCACATCAACTCAACCCCTATCTATGACATTTGAACAAACCTAATAAAACTAAACCACAGAAAATCCAACTAATCTAAATACATTCCATCACCAAATAAATAAGGTAACACCATTCCAGTAATTCTAACCACAATTTGTTAATGAGCCAAAACTTCATGCAATTTGGAAATTCACAAAAGAATAGCAAATTCAATACAAAATATTCACGCTTACTTCATGCAATTGGAAAATTCACAAAAGAGGAAAAACTATGTTTAATGATCTATAAAATTTCTATTAGATAACTTACAACCATTCACTCAACTCTAATTTTCTTGTCTTCTCACCAAGGTAAGGTAAGTTGTTCAATACTAGAGTGATTAAATGCTAGCACCGCGTAAATAAATCCCAATAAAAACCTTTCTCTCATACCACGTGTTATGTTTAAAAAGAAAGTAAAGAACACAATAAACATAAACATATATTATAAGAACAATATGATTCGTAAGGTGGCATCATCGGGAAAAGCATTTAGAGTTGGAGCGGCTAAGGAAGCATAGTTGTGAACCTCGCCAAGGTCGGGATTTTCCATTAATATGGAGGTGTTGGTTGTCGAACGTCGTTGCAGCTTCCCACCATAAGTCTCGCGAGGAACAACCACCAGAAAGGAAAATACGGCTATAGAATGGCGATTAATATGGTGAATGTTGCGAATGCTTCTCTCAAGGAAAGCAAGCGCTATATTTTGGATTTCTCCTTTATCAAGGTAGATCACACATTGAGTTTCAGAAATTGAGGTTGTACGGGTGCAAAGGTTAGTAATCCATGTGTATGAATTAATTAAAGGTGACATAATAATCCATGTGCATGGATTAATTAAATTGACGAACCCTGTACTTGAAAATAACTCCTTGCGATTACAACGGCTGGTGATTTATGCATTCGGGTAGATGGTTTCTTTATATATGGATTTTTTTGGAATATGTGCAGCACATGGACATGAAGAAAGGAAAGGTAAGAGTGAAAGAATCAATAAACCAAGAAATAAATTAATCAATGGCATATGTATAGCAAATGGAGAAAGTCAAAGGAAGAGTGAAAGAATCAATAAACCAAGAAATAAATTAATCAATGGCATATGTGTAAGAAATAAACTAATCAATGGCATATCTACAGCGAATGGAGAAAGTCAAAGTAAGAGTGAAAGAAGCAATGAACCAAGAAATATATTAATTATAATGGAAATGATGTAATTGGGCGAACTATTGTAAGATTTTATAGACATGCTAGAATGGTAGGGGGCACGTGAGATTGTTCTCAAATCTTAAGGGGGTTAGATCCATAGCAATTCACTTGATAGACATGCTTGAATGGTAGGGGACATGTGAGATTGTTGTCAAATCTTAAGGGGGGTTAGATCCATAGTAATTCTCTACTCAAGCTTAAGGAGGTTAGGATTAAACTTGACTCCAAAATGATATTTCACAACTAGTGGTTTCACACACATGGTTTTGTGGTCCGTGGTATTATGTAAGTGGTATTTGGTTGGAAAGAAGCCTATAAATAGGATTATTTGTCTCCATTATAATTGTGCCAAGCACCACATGCCAAAGGGTCAAGCAGGGTCTCTCCTTTGAGTGTGAGGGGCCAAGGCTTGAACACGGTCAAGACCCTTGTGAGTGTAAGGGGCCAAGGGTTGAGCATGCTCCCTAACAAGCTTGGTCTTGGTCATGGTTTTGGCTGAGATCTAATAGAATTATATTAGGTTGGTTTTCTAGGAATTGAGGTTTTCCAAGGATAATTCTTGGTGTTCTTTGTGTGTGACTATTTATGATTATTGTCTTCTTTACCTTGTTTTTTAAACATAGCAAGTGTCTCACAACACGGTTTTTGTTGGAGATTTGGTTTTGTAGGATTTATTTATAGACTGTAGTAATGGAATCACTTATAAGTATTGAAAAACTTACAAGGGTGAGAAGACAAGAAGATTGGAGTGGAGCTAATGGTTGTAAGTTTTATTTAATAGAAAAGTTACATATCTTTCCCAATGATTTTTCCCTATAGGGTTTCTCAAATAAATCTATTGTTCATTTTGGTTGTGTAAATTTGTTTTACATTATTTATTAAATCTGACATTTAATTTTACACGTTGTTATATATCTACTACATTATTCACATATTTAATATTTATATTATAAATCTTCGACATTATTCATAGATCTATATTTATATTACAGATCTATCACATACATTATTCACATATCCGATATTTATATTATAAATCTTCGACATTATTCATAGATCTATATTTATATTACAGATCTATCACATCTAAATAGATCTGAAAATGATATTGGTAAATAATTTATTGTTGTTTTAACACTATTTTCACACAGCGTGAATAAATGTTTAAAAAATATTTAGCCCGGTTGACTTACTACCAAAAACTGTAGCTCTAGACTATTTGTATTTCATGTCGAACTCTAAAAGCAACATAATTGGCTAGACGAGCTTCGACAGATACTCGTTACTCAACATAAGATAAAGTTTCTACATAATACATGGCAATTATGTTTATAAATGACTACATATTGACTGACAATATGAACAAGTACTAGTATGCGTAACGTGACCATTAGACATAGACAATACCATAAGTAAAATATGTTGGTTTAAAAACTATATTTCACACCTCCACTACTAATTTTTTCAGTCAAAGTTTCCCCATTTCACAGAGAAATTGAAGTAGAAACATCGGATCAACTTTAATCAAAATTGAAATTCAATGTCGTGGAAGGAGAAATGTGGACAACCATTTGAAAAGGGGACTAATTTCCAAGAAATTTGGCTAAAATGATAAATTGTTATCTCAAAGGTGGAATCGATGCATCTAGAAGATATGATTAGTTTTAAAAATATGCCATGTAATTACAATAGAAGTGATCTCAGGGATTAGTTAAGCGATTGTGGGAGGAAATCGTGGATCTTAGATGATCCACTCATTTTGTAATTTCTTTAAAATGTGAAGAGTGTGTTGTATGAGGGAAGCACAATGTAACCTCAGGGTGAATATCTGATTCAGGCCCATAGTGGCCTTAGCCTGTAACTCAAGCTCGATGAAATAATGGAGACGATTTATTTTTAATTTTCCAACAATGTTTATGGATCTTGTGGTATATGTGTGTGCTATTTGATTTTTATTTCAGTATATATTCTTTTCGTTGTAGATTAAAGTATGGCAGAGCATGATTTTATTGAAGACGTGATTCCATTGATAAACAATGTCAGTGCTACCCAGTGCAATTGAGATCGTATTGCAGGAACACAGTGGAAGGTGGATGGATCTGATTAATTCACAAAGTTCAGCTTGAAGATCGATGATTCAGATCTCGTCGCAGATTAAATTGTGAAAGTGTCGAAGTGGACACGTGTCAGGAAAAGCTCCATGTGCATATCACACATTGCATACGATATGGTATAATAGTTAACGGTGGAGATGTAAATTTGTGAAATGCTGAATTGCAATGATCTTTTGTTTGCGATGTTGCGATGTGATATCGTCATCGCATATCGCAATCAGTTGATGAACCTTGGAATGGCGACCTGCGAAACCTTATAAGTTGCGATTTGCGAAATTGTAAAATCTGCGATCTACGATATTGTTTGGGAGCTTATTTGTGATGACGTCTAAAGTTGCGATATTGTGATCCGCTATTGCACTAAGGAAAATTTTGTGGGCCCATAACCCACAGGTCCGCGTATTGTGTAAATTTGTAGCCTTGCTGCATCAAGTGGTATCATAGAAGAAGAAGATTCTGTGTGCAATGGAAGAAGGTACACATATTTTGAAGATTGGTAAAGCGTGTGGTCTTTATATTTTTTTGTGGTAGAGGAAGGTGAGTATTTCTATTAGCCCCCGAGAGCGAGGTACTCATATGGTTCCAGAGGAAGGGAACCGGAGAGATATCTTTGAAGGCAGGCTCGAGGTAGAGAGAAGCTTAGTGAGGTATCGTGTAGCAAGGAGGAGCTTTGTTACTACGGAGGTTTCTTGCAAATCCGTCTTTGTTATGAAAAAGATCACAAAGGAAATTCCACGAAAGTGTGGGGTGGGAATTTCCTAAGAAGAAACAAATAACTTGGTATTGATAGCAAGTGGCAGACTTATTCATAAGATCAAGAGGCATATGACCGGGGGTCATCAGGCACTTTGTACCTCGAGAGGCATGGATACTGTATCAAAATTGAAATTCAATGTTGCGGAAGGATAAAATGGGCAACCACATTTGAAAAGGGCTAGCTAATTTCCATGAAATTTGGCTAAAATGACAAATTGTTTCTCTCTATAAAAGGTGAGATGGTATCTAAAGTATGTTCAATTTTAAAAATCTTCCATGTAATTACAATAGAAGTGATCTCGGATTAGTTAAGTGATTGTGGGTGAAATACATTGGATCTTAGATGATCCTGTTTTGTAATCTCTTTAAAATGTAGATACGTGTTGTATGAGGCAGCATGATGTAACCTCGGTGAATATGTGATTTAGGCCCATAGTGGCCTTAACTTTGTGGCTTTCGAGCTCGATGAGAATAATGGAGACCATTTATTTTTAAGTATCCAACAAATGTTACTAGATCTTGTGGTATCTAGTGTGTTTTATTTATTTGAGATTGCAACAAGATGATGAAACAGTGGAAAGGGTCGCCTTCATAAATTGAACCCATGACTATTTTTAGCGCCAAAGTCTATTTTTAGACATATGAATCATATTCTATGAGTTGCATGATGCTATTTTTGGATGGTTGGTCATGTCGGAAAAAATAGATGGACTTATTTTTAGACATCTTGGGTGGAATCTATTTTAGATTTCCGGTCTAAAAATAGATATGTCGAATATTATTAGCTCTTAATAATATTTGGACTCTAAACATTATCTTATCCTCTTGGAGCACTTCGGTTGAGTGCACGAAGTGGCACATACATGTGAAAGAAGGAATTATACTATTCCTAGGGATTAGTGGAGCTATTGCATGTTGACTTCGGATTAGAAATCTGTGTGTGAGTTTGGTGGAGTTGATTGAGGAAGTTAGTGGAGTTGTATTCGGTTTAAGCTGAGTTAAACATAGTTGAGATGGTGTATCTAGTCTAACTAATTGATACTAGTGAGAGTGAGTGTGAATTGAGTATTAATTAATTCACTAATTACTCTTCATTAATCAGCTTAAAAGTGTATCGGTTAACCCCGATTATAGACGATTCCGGTGGAGACCGGTGAAGAGGTAGGTGAAGAAAGAGTAGTGTGACTATCGATTGTGACTATCTTTGTGGTATGAGTTTGCACCACACATTGATGGAGATGCCAATGAGTTGCGTGATACATACGGAAGGGGATTTGAACTCGGGATGTGCAATTATTCATACGGGTTACGCAGTGAGCGAATAACAAGTGGAGTAGATTAGAGTATGTGTTTTGTATGATCGAAACTGGCCTTGGTGTGTAACAATTGGAGATTATGCGAGAGCTTGTGAGGAGTTTGTACAATGATTGTTACATGATCTCTATCATTATAATATCTGAGATAATTGGGGGTTTCTACGGCTTTAAGCTTTCCCATAAATACCATGTTTATATGCGTGATTGTTTGTGGTTTTAATGTGCGCATGCGAATGTTTATATTTCCTTAAATTGATGATCAATAGTAGAAGAGGTTATGTATTATGCATGTAGCTCAAATAGTGTGTGATCGGGATAATCTCGGTGAATAATTTACTTGATTATTCAAATTTCTACATGGTATCGGAGGCGATATTGATCATTGGGAACAATTGCAAAACATTAGACGGTTGAGTTTTGTCTTTGGTGGAATTCGAATTTGCAGCAATGTTTTCTTGGTGTCGAAGTTGAGATGTCTTTCAACGGATTGTGATTGGAGTATGACCTTGAGGCGGCTCGAATTATATTATGGAGAAGAGACAGATGGAGCGTACTAGATGACAATGGGTTGAAGGAGTTCATAGATGTTGAAGTCCCAAAGCCTACTTCTAGCGATGATCTTAGTAATTGAGGCTGGCAAAGAAGACATCAAAGTGTCGAAGGATTGTTGGGCGTGAAGGATCACACCAGTGTCCCAGCCTTCATGAGTAAGGCTTCTCCATTCTTGATGTGGAAAGCCTTGGCAGTTATTTCAAAAGCAAGAGCGATCGGAGGAGTTGGTGCTGGGGGACAAACTTCAAGAGAACATAAAGATGGAGAAAGGTGACGGTATGCCCAAGTACCTCAAAAATTTCATCCAATGCATTTATGAGTTGGGAAGTGTAAGGTGTTGTTGGTGATGAGGACTTGGTGAGCTTGGCTCTCCTTGGGCTTAGAAAAGTTGGCACTCCTATCGAGGACTACATCGTGGTCGGGAGAATTTCCGGGGATGGGAACGACTTTGGTCAGGATTATCTTGTGCAAGAGGAATGAAGCGAGTACCGGGGACGGATCTTCATCAGGAGACTACGATGAAGAGAATTGCACTTTGAGTACACTTAAAAACAAAGAAGGAGAAAGAAACAAGAAAGCTTCTCATTCGGTGCGAAAGGCAAGAAGCGGGACATGTCCAAGGTGAAGTGCTTTCATTGCCCACCAACACGGACAGTATGCTACAAATTGTCCACAGAAGAAGAAAAATAAGCGGCTGCTTGGATCTCGCAGTGGGAGAGCCCTGAGCCTCATGATTTGAGCTAGTTTTCGTTGATCGCATGCTTGGTTTCAAGTGTGATGGGTTCGGTGTGGTTTATGGATAGTGGTGCGTCTTTTCATGACGGGAGATCGAGATTTGTTCAACGATGCGGATGAGAAAGATCTTGGAGAGCACATCGAGATAGGCGATGATGAGTAGATCTGATCGTGGTGTCGGTACCATTTCCCTTTGAGAGAAGTCTGGTAAACCCTTAGTATTGAAGGAAGTGATGCATGTTCCGGGATTGAAGAGAAAGAATCTTATCTACGTGGCGATGTTAGAAGACAAGATATGATGTTGTCTTTATGAGAATGGCTTTCTGTGCGATGGCTATTGGTGAGACCAGAGAGGATAGGGGTTGAGTTAATAACCTTTATCGATTGCGGGTAGATGGGCTAACGACATGGCGAGGGCAAGGCGAGGAAGGTGGTGAGGAACGGGGATGATGGCAATTTGTGTAGAAAGATTGGGCCACCTTCTGTGGTGCTTTGAAGATACCTACGATTAGATTTCTATTAGAACTTCTAAAGGCACTCTTGCGCGGTCAGGATGAGTGCAAGGGTGTACCTTTAAGGAAAATTTATGAAAACACCTTTCACGAAATGATAGTTGCATACGGCAGTCCTTGAGAGAATTCACACTGACCGTGTGTGGACATTTCTCGCGACTTAAATGACAAACGAGGTGATATGTGATATTTGTTGATGATTTTATGTGATCTTGGATCTTCATGCGAGAAGAAGGCGAGACATACTCAAAGGATGTGAGTTCAAGGCAGTTTGAGAAAGAATCGGGAACCGGATGAAGGCTCTTCGGAGCGACAATGGTGGTGGACCATTTTACCAGGAAAATTCAAGGACTTTTAAATGAAGGAGTCGAAGAAGGCTCCATAGCACCTCATAACCCATAACGAACGGGGTTCTTTGAGGCGGAAGAGAATAGAACGATCGTGGGTGCTGCCGAAGCGATGTTGCATGATCGGGAGCCTACCCTTCACTTGTGGGTAGAGGCATGCAATACTGCAGTATATGTGCGAGAACCATTGTCCTCACGGGATGCTTGGCATGAGTACACGAGGAGCGTTTTTGGTAAGAAGCACAGTATTTCCCATTGAGGATTTTTGGTTCACACATTTGCATTCATGTGACGAAGGATGCCGGGGAAGGCTGGAGCCGAAGCTGAGAGATTGGGATATTTGTAGGGTACAGTGATATGCCCCATAACTTATCGTGTGTTACAGTTAACGAAATTTGTTGTGCGACGTGATATCAAATTTCATGAGAGAAAGCCATGAAGTGTTAAACAGGGAGCCACAGCGGCACGTAGATGAGAGCTATTAGTTCCTAAGGATGACTCTCGGATGTGGATCAGCCACAAGAGATGGGGTTCATGGGTGGAAGAGACCACTCAGCGGCCTTGACCATCGAGGCGGACGCACTACACGAGAGCGAGCAGCTTGGCTCAAGATGCAAAGAAGATTGTAGGAGCACCTACATCACAACACGACAGTCACCGGATCGATTATCTTGGATACATGGCTCTTATGAACCGTGTATGGTAATGATATCCTCTTTAGAGGAAAGGCATGAGGGGACACGCATGGGTAGATGCACCATGGTGGAAGGAGATATGATTCGATTATCAGAGCTTAGGTGCATGGGAGATTGTCCAGAGGCGGGAGGAAATCAGTGGTGGGTTTGAGATGGATCTACAAAGTGACGAGGCGGTAGCCAGAGTGGTATTGAGAAGTACAAGGAAATATTTGTTGCAGAGGCTTTTCACGGATAGAGGATCGATTATGAGGAGACCTTTGCACTTGTCGCAAGGTATTCCTGCTTCCACAGGGCCGATTCTTGCTCTCTCAGCGCATATGGGGTGGCACATTCATCGAGATGGATGTGAAGCTGCGTTCCTCAATGGGGTGATTGAGGAGGGAGGTGTACATAGAGCAACAGAAGGTTTCGAGATCTTCGGTAGTGAGTCGCATATTGTGCGAGGCTCAAGAGAGCGTTGTATGGGTTGAAACAAGCATCTCATGCTTGGTACACATGGATAGACAATTATTTCATGGACAGGATTCTCAAGAGCAGAAGCGAGATCCGAACCTATACCGGTGTGGTGGAGGTAAGTTGTGATGTTGTATTTGCTGTAGATGATTTGATTTTGACGGGTGATGTTTTGTTGATACTCTCGTCTGAGGAGGATCTTGCAAAGAGTTTGAGATGAAGGACTTGGGCCTTCTTCATTATTTCTGGGATTGGAAATTTGGCGATTGTAGTGTTGGCTTTGTTTATTTCTCGGAGGTAAGTATGCAGGAGATCTTGGAAGTTCCATGACATGGATGCAAGCTTTATTGATACTCTCTTCACAGTGGTTGGAGGAAGGAGGATGTGCTGGCGGGAGGTAGTGGATGCCCTTTGTTTATCGATGATTGGTGGGTCCGTATGTATCTGGTCAATACAGGCAGAGCATATGCTTTATGCTATTAACAGCACTAAAGCTATCAGTTAAGCTTACCAAACTCTTTGGAAGGCGAGCATGTATTGAGATATCTCGGAGGCACATCGGAATATGGATTATGGTACGGACGGTCGGATGAAGTGAGGCTATGTGGCTTCACGGATGCGGTTGGGCGAGGCAACGGACAAAAGAGCACATACGGAGGGATTTCGGTATCGGGTCGACGGCGGTTTCTTGGTACAACGAGGGCCAGTCCCGTGGCTTTTCCGATTGACGGTAGGAGTATATGGCAGCGGAATTTGGTTGCATGCGAGGCTATATGGATGAGAATCCTGGTCAGGTTGTTCGATTCACATAGAGCCTACGCGATTTGTGTGATAATCGAGTTGCATCAAACTCTCGGTTAATCCGGTATTTCATGATAGATCTAAACACATTGACATCCGGTAATAATGCTCCAGAGATTGTGTGCAGCGGAAGATCATGTTACTTTCCTTACATTCCTACGGAGGATCAAGATGATGATATCTTGATGAAGGCACTCACAGGGAGCAAGTTGAATACCCACGAGGCGAGGATAGGGGTTACGAGATAATCCATATGTAGAGAATGTTGAAGGCTATGACAAGATGATTGAACTTAGTGGAAAGAAGTCGCCTTCACTAAGTGAGCCCGCGGTATTTTTGGTGCAAAATCTATTTTTAGACATATGGATCATGTTCTATGAGTTGCGGGATGCTATTTGTGGATCTTTTGGTCAAGTCGGAAAAAATATATGGACTATTTTTAGACATGCGTGGAATCTATTTTAGATTTCCGAGTCTAAAAATAGATATCGAAATATTATAGCTCTTAATATTTGGACTCTAAACATTATCTTATCCTCTTGGGTATTTGGTGAGTGAAGTGGCATGCGGCTAACATAAGAATTACGCTATTCTAGGGTTTAGTGGAGTTATTTCATGTTGACTTCGGTTAGAACTCATGTGACGAGTTTGGTGGGCGATTGAGGAAGTTAGTGGAGTTGTATTCCATTTAACTGAGTTAAACATAGTTGAGCTAGTTATATCTAGTCTGCCAGTTGATACACTAGTGAGAGTGGTGTGAATTAATTATTAATTAATTCACTAATTATAAACTCATTAAATCAACTAAAAGATACATCAATTAACCCGGTGCATGTCAGTTTAGGTGGAGACCGATGAAGAGGTAGGTGAAAGAGCCGATGTGACTATAGGTTGACTATCTTGGTCATTGAGTTTGCACCACACATTGATGGAGATGCCAATGAGGATTACGCGAGTACATACCGGAGGATTTGAACTCAAGATGTGTAATTATTATGCAGGATTGCTTATGATGGCAATTATGGTGGGCCGTTAGACATGTGTTTTGTATGATCGAGCTTGTGTAGTGTGTAAAAAATTGGAGATTGTGCGAGAGCTTGTGAGGAGTTTGTACAATGATTGTTACATGATCTCTATCATTATAATATACGAGATATTTGGGGGTTTTTATTTAAGCTTTCCATAAATCTTGTGTTTATATGTGTGATTGTTTGTGGTTTTAATGTGTGCATACGTTGTTTGTATTTTAGCAAATTGATGATCAATAGTGAAGAGGTTATGTATTATGCATGAAGCTCAAATAGTGTGTGATCAAGATAATCTCGGTGAATAATTTAGTTATTCAAATTTCTACATTATTTGATTTTGATTTCAATATATATTCTTTTGGTGTAGATTAAAGTATCGTGAGAACATGGGATTTTATTGAAGATGTGATTCCATCGATAGGCAATCATAAAGAAGTGCTTCTGATGGAAATTGAGATCATGTGCCGGGAACATAGTGGAAGGTGGAAAGGGATCTAATTAAATCACAAATTTCAGCTTGAGATTAATGGTTCAGATCTCATCATGAATTAAATTTTGAAAGTGCGAAGTGGACATGTGTCATGCGGAGGTCCATGCACATATCGCATCCTTGTCGCGATGGTATAGCGATGCGTGAGAGATGTAAATTTGAAATGATGAATTACGATGAGATTTGGGTTGCGATGTTGTGATGCAATATCATTTATCGCATGCAATCGATTGATGAACAAACAGAATTACGACCTACGCGTTTATAAGTTAGGTTTTATGAAATCGTAAAATCCGCAATCTGATGTGTTTGGGAGCGATTTGCGATGAAGTCTAAATTTTCAATATTAGATCCGTTGTTGTATTAAGAAACTTTTGAGCCCATAACCACGGGTCACGTATTGTGTAAAGTTGCGGCCTTGGCATCGAAATTCTATTGATGATTTTTATTTTTATTTTTGGTTGGAGTAGCTACAGCATTTGGTTTAATTTATTTGAGTTCTAATTTTATAAGTGTTTCCATGATGTGATCAAATATAAAAAATAGGTAACCGGTATATGGCATTTTAAAAAATAAGTTATAAATTACTAGTATATTTAATTATTAAGTATATTATTATATTATATATTATTTATAAAATTTTGTCTAAATTATCCAAATGAATTTATTTTTTCTTGTTCAAATAATTTATTAAAGTTTAAAAAAAATTGTTTATTAAATTATTAATTATTAGTATTCACGACTATTTAGTGATTATACTCTTTAATGTTTTAATAGCAGCTACAACTATAAAATATAAAACTCACTTTATCCATGTCTGCTAGAAATTAGAGTTCACACTTTCCGTTTAAGAATGAATATGGTGAAGGTTTCCAAATGCTTCTCTCAAGGAAAGCAAGCGTTATATTCACTGTTCTCCTTCTCAAGAGATCACACACATTGAGTAAGCGGTGAGGTTGTACAGGTGCAAAGGTAGCATAGTAATCCATGTGTATGAGTTAATTAAGTTGACATATTAATTCATGTGTATCAATTAATTAAATTGACGAACCATGTACTTTGAAAGGAATTTTGAGGACTGGCTAGTGAACTATGTAATCGGGTAGATGGGTTTTTTTTATATGGATTTAAATGGGAATGGAATGGGATAGGATAGATGCAGGACACGGAGAAAGACAAGGTAAAGAGTGAAAGTAATAGATCAAGACATATGGCAAATTAGTATATGGAGAAAGATAAGGTAAGAATAAAAGAAGTAATGAACTAAAAAAAATATATAATTATAATGGAGATGAATATATAATTAGGCAACGTGTTGTAAGAATTGATAGACATGTTAGAATGGTAGGGTTATTGAGATTGTTCCCAAATCTTAAGGGGTTTAGATCCATATCTATTCTCTAGTCAAGTTTAGGGGGTTTTTAGGATTAAACTTGACTTGAGAATGATAACTTACCTGGTGGTTTCTTGCACATGTTCAGGGTCTCCCCTTTTGGTGTAAGGGACCAAGATCCTTGTGAGTGTAAGGGACCAAGGGGCAAAGCTCCTCGACAAGCTTGGTCTTGGCTAGGGTTTTGGCGGAATTCTTGGTGTTCTTTTGTCTGACTGTTTTTAGCCTTTTATAATTACTATATTTCTTTATCTTTCTTTTTAAATAGATTGTGGTCTAGTAGAATTCTATTAAGATTATTGTGTTTTTTACCTTAATTTTTAAACATAACAAGTTTGCTGAGAGATTCTGTTTTGTAGGATATATTTATAGACAGCCTTAATAGAATCATATAAATATTGAAACACTTACGAGAAGTAAGAAAGACAAGAAAGATGGAGTTCAGTGAATGATTTATGGATTTTTATTTAATAGAAAATTACTTACAGATCTTTTCAAAGTGACTTTTTCCTAAATTTATAGAGTTTCTCGACTAAATCTATATTGTTTGATTTTAATGGCGTTGTGTGAGGTATTGGTTTTACATTATTTTTTCAAAAAATTGAAATCTAAATTTACATATTGCTATATATCTACTGCATATTCGCTATCTAATATTTATGTTATAAATCTACTGCATTATTCACAGTCTCATATTTATATTTATATAAATCTACAGCATTATTCATATATCTGTATTTATATTACAGATCCCACCACATTTACATGGTCTGAAAATTATGTTTTGACGTTATTTTCACAAAGCGTGAATAAGTGTTTTAAAACATATTTAGCCCGGTTGAGTTCCCACCAAAAACTATAACGGCTCTAGAAGCAGCATAATTGGCCAGGCGAGCTTCGACAGATACTGGTTGCTCAACGGAAGATCAAGATTCTACCTAATCCCTGGCAATTATGTTTTTGTATGCCTAACGTGACTATCACACATAGACAGTACTGTTCGCATTAAACATTATTGTTCACACCTCCACTGCTAATTGTTTCGGTCAAAAGTCTACCCATTTCACAGAAATTCGATTGATATGATTTTTATTTTGACGTTGTAGTTTCAGTGGTTGGCAGTTGGTTTTTTAAATTATTTGAGTTGTAATTTTATAGGAGATGTTTCCCCGGATGTGATCAAGTATGAAGAATAGGTACCGAGTATGTGGCATTTTTTAGATAAGTTATAAATGATTAGTATATCTAATTGTTAACGATTTAGTATATGTTTTAATAACTATTTTTATAAAATTATATCCAAATTGGAGGTTGTGAATTCCTTTTTATTGTTTAATAAAAGTTTATCATCTGTTCTAAAGGAAATTGTTTATTAAGTTATTAATTATTGGTATCGTCGACTGTTCAGTCAATATACTTTTTAATGTTATAATGGCAGCTACAGCTATAAAATATAAAACTCATAGTACAACATATTGAAGATCACCTTTTATCCTAGATAAAAACCATGTCGGCTAAAAATTAGAGCTCACACTTTCCGTTCTTGACTACCGACATATTGGAAGTCTAGTACGCGTTGTTCTAGGAAACTCTTTATTGATATCATTTTTATCTCTCCTAAACTTGTATAAAGCTTCTAAGAAAAACTTCCGCGTTGTAATTCACCTTGTTGATGGATAGCCTACATTTCCACGCCTGCGCCTGGGGCTTTTGATTCTCAAAAGTCTCCAATGGGGAGACATATTCCTGCAATCTGACACGGACTCCCATTAATTTCCAGTAACTTTCTACTCCTCAACTCTGCCACTGTAAGAAAGTGTGCGCCCGTGTCCACAACATTCTGCCGTCACGCTTTGATTTCCTGTGACATTTCTACAAATTCCACAAATAATACCGAGCAGTGATGGAATTTGAAATACCGGTAGCGATGGAATTTGATTCGAAAATTGTTAGTTATTAGGTGATTTGGGAGTCAAATATAGTAAAAAATTGTGAAATATTTGTTAAATATAATTAAAATTTTTGAAAATTATAAAATATTTTTACTCAAAATTTAGAAAATTATAAATTTTTTTAACTTAACAATTGTGAAAATAAATAAATTTTTATTTATTTCACAATTGTTAAGTTAAAAAAAATTTATAATTTCTAAATTTGAGAATTAAAAAATATTTTATAATTTTTCAAAAAATTTTTAATTACTCTTGTAAATATTTCACAATTTTTGCATTTACTCCCAAATATCATAATAACTAACTGGTTTTGATCAAACTATGCGACCGACAAATTCCATCCTTAGCAATGTATTGGAATTTGTAGAAATGAAATCAAAGCGTGACAACCAAGTGTGACTGAGCCTAACTACGATGACAGAAGTTGAAATAGAAAATTGATTGGAAAACAATGAGTCAAGATCTTGATTGCTAATTTGTGGAACTTTGAGAATCAAAAACCCCGAACTTTGGAAATGAGTGACTATCCGTCAACAAGGTGAGTAACGCGGAAGTCATTTAGAAACTTGCAGGAGAGACAAAATGATATCAATGAGACCTGATAACGCGTACTAGACTCCGTGAAAGTTATCGTAGTCCAGAACGGGGGTGTGAGCTCTAATTTTTAGCCGACATGGCATATCTTTTAAGGATAAAGGTAATTCTCAATATGTTGCCTTTATGTGAAGTTTTTATATTTATATGTAATACCATTATAACGATAAAAGTATATTGACTGGGCAGTCGACGATACCAATAATTAATAATAATAGTATTTCTTTAGAACGAATGATAAACATTAAACAATAAAGAGGAATTACAACACCTCCAATTATAATTTTTATAAAAATGATTATTAAAAACATATACTAAATCGTTAACAAATAGATATATAATCATTTATAACTTATCTTTAAAAATGCCACATACTAATTTTTATTCTTCATACTTGTCACATCCCGTATATAAAATTACAGCTCAAATAATTTAAAAAACTAACTAAATACTGAAACCAACGTCAAAATAGAGTATCATCGAATTTCTCATTGAGAATGAATAGCATGAACAATGAACAATAATACGAAATAATATTGATTGGTCACGTTAGGCGTACCGAGAGTAGGTAAATTTTGATCTTCCGATTGAAATGTATCTGTCGAAGCTCGCACAACAATATGCTGCTTCTAAACACTGGATTTTGGTAACCAGGCAAAATATACTACAAACACTTATTCCGCACTTTGTGAAAATAACGTCAAAATTAATTTTTCAGATCTATGTAATAATGTGGATTCTATAATATAAATACAGGTATATGAATAATGCTCGTAAGTGTATAACATAAATATGAGATCTTAATAATACGTAGATTTATAACATAAATATTGATAATGCGAATAATACGTAGATATAACTATGTAAATTTGGAATTTTCAAATTTTGAAGAAAAAATAATAATAAAACCAATTTTTAATTAAATCAACAATATAGAATTTAGTCCTCTATAAATTCTATAGGGAAAAAGTCCTTGAAGATTCTGTAAAATATTCTATTAAACCGCTTTTGTCATAGATCCATCTTCTTGCTCTTCTTCTCTCGTAAGTATTTCAATATTTACTAAATGATTCTATTAGGCTGTCTATAAACACTGTCTACAATTTCTGATTATGTTTAAAAATTAAGGTAAAAACACAATAATCTTTAATGGGAATTCTGCTAGTTTTGTCTTATTTAAAAAGAAGATAAAAGAACATAGTAATTATAAACAAAAATAAAAACAGTCAGACAAATTACCGTCCGCTAGCCAGAACCCAAAGAGGAGCTGCCCCTTCACAGGATCTTGGTCAAGACCTGAACATGAAACCACTGAGTGTGAAGCTATCTCGGAAAGTTTGTCTAAAAACCCTACTTGTTAAAATAGTAGATCAGGCGTAGGTTGAGATGATAACATCTACCCATTCCCAGCATTGATATATCAGTTCTTTTTTAATAGGTATGTTTTTAGTTCATTACTTCTTATTCTACCTTATCTTTCTCCATGTATACCCAATTGATATATGTCTTGATTCATTACTTCTTTCACTCTTACTAACTGTCTTTCTCCATGTCCTGCATCTATCTATCATTCCATTCCCAATCTATAAAACATCTCTGTGCATAGTTCACTATTGTCCTCCTTTCAAAAATTACATGGTTTGTAAATTTGATAATTGATACATATTGCTCATACATATGTACACCCATACAACTATCATTTAACATGTGTGTGTGATCTCCCTTGAAGAAGGAGAAATGCGGAATGTAACCTTTCCTTGAGAGGAAACATTGGAAATATATTATTCTTTAAATGGAAAGTATGACTAATTTGTAGTTATGGATTTAAAAATGAGTTTTATATTTTATAGTTGTAATATATAATAGTAAATATAATCACTAAATCAGAGTACTAATAATTAATAATTTAATAAACAATTTTTAAATTTTTAATATTTTATTGAGCGATAAAATAAGTTCATTTGAATGAATTTAAATAAATTTTATAAATAATGATATAATAATATACTTAATATTAAATATACTATTAATTTATAACTATTTTTTGCCATATCTTGGTTACTATTTTTATATTTGATCCGCATCATGGAAACATCTCTTATAAAATTAGAACTCTAAATTAAAAAAGAGCAAATCGCAGCTACTCAAACTACAAAAATAAATAAAATCATATCAATAAGTCTGACAAGTACAACTACATTAAATGGACTGTGAAAAGTTTCTAGTAACAGCGTTAAGCAATATTGAAATTTAGACAAATCATTGAAATGAAAATACAACAATCTCAACAGATTCTTGGTCACTGCAACAAAGATGATTCCTCAGTAATTTTTTAATATAGATAGCGATAACCATCTGGCTGCAACCTTCATCAAATCTCCATCTCTGTGATGCTCCCCATACCATATAACAGAAATGAATCGCGATATGTCATGGACAAAATTTTAATCTGTTGTGATTGAAACTCCCGCCTTCCCACTAAATCTCCGAATCCCAACAACGACTCCATCTTCAACAAACTCAATAATTAACATACAATCTGAAAATCACTCTGTAATCACTTGAACAATCTTTAAGGCGAACAACTCAATAAATTATTCACGAGATTATCTTGTCTCTTACATAATACATAACATATACATCATCAATTTCTTGAGTATAAGAACAATGCATGCACATTAAAACCACAAACAATCACATATAAACATTATTTATAGGAAGCTTAATCTATTACTCTATAATGATAGAGATCATGTAATCATTGTACAGAAGCAAATACCGATTACAATCTCAATTTTACACTACAAACTCGAATCGCTACAACACATATACATATTAGCTATATATAGCATCTGAATGGATAATTACACATCTTGGATTCAAATCCCTCTGTATATAATGAAATATCGTTATCTCATCAATGTGTGAGTGCTGAAACTCTGCACGATATGTCTGACTAGTCGCAACAGCTCTTCACCTACGCCTCTTCAGCGTATGCTGGATGTTAGCGGATGTATTCTTTTTTTTTTGGATTGATTAATGAGTTTATAATTAATTGGGTGAATTAATGGTAATTCACCACTCTCACTAGTGTATCAATGGGTTAGACTAGATACCTCAGTTAAATGCTCCATATCTCAATGCTCCGCAAACAAACTGTCACATGGTTGAAGTCAGCTCCGCTAGACACAGGATAAGAAATTCACATGTTAGGCTGCATGTGCTGCGCTTCCGACTAAGTGCTCCAAGGAGGAATAAGACCAATGTTTAGAGTCCCGATATTGAGTGTAATAAACCGACATATCCTATACGAACGGAGTCAAAATAGACTAAAATAGAGGTCCATATTTTTCGACTTAAACATCACAAACTCGGGAACATGATGTCCGCTATGTAAGAATAGACACCAAATGCTCTTTGGGCCCGCTAGTGGCGTCACTCCCGCTAAGCTAAATCGTCTTTGTTGCGGTCATAAACTACTTAAAACTCACACGTAATAAATTTGCTCTTTGTGAATATAGTTATCGTCATCTTGATCACAAATATAGAAAATCTTATTAATGTATGATCTTCCTTTCTACGATATAATGATACGTGTCAATATTGTTTAGATCTATCGCTTTGGATTAACGAGTTTGATGCGATACATTCATCTGGCAAATCCGTGACTAGGTAAGTGTGTGTAGTCTCTCATCCTATATTCGCCATTACGACTTAAGTCGCTGCCATATGCACCGACTCTCAAGCTGGCCCATACGGATCTGGCGAAAATCGACCGATCACGAAAATCCTCGATGTAACTTCTTTTGTACTTAATCGCATCGTGAAAGCCATAGCCCTCACTTCATCGGCTGACCACGTACCATCCACATATTCGATATTGCTGTGCAGTGCTCTCAATACATGCTTCCCGCCTTTAAAAGAGTTTGAAAAGCAACATAGCTATTAACAGTGCTCAGCATAGCATATGTGCAGGCCGTGTATTGAGCGATACATAAGCGACCCTGCTGTCGATAAAAGCGTGGCATTTTCACCTCGCCAAGCCTTATCCTCCCCTCCTCCTGGCCGGAGAGAAGGCTGTAGCGGCTGCATCAATGCTGTTGAATCGATATCTCAGAACATACACTACTGAAAACTAAGCAGAGCCACCACTATTGCCTTAGATTTCGAGTAATGAAGAGGCTAACACAGATCCTCCTTTGCGAAGATATCCAGCGGCTTCATCCTTGTCAAAATCAAATCATCTACATAAAGTACAATGATCGACAACTACCCTCCACCTGTCTGTATAGGCCAGTGCTACCCTCTTTCTTTGGGGGAATCAAGTCGATGAAGATAATTGTCTTATCCCATGTACCAAGCATGGATGCTGTTTCTTTGGCTTCTCTTGAGCACGCGCCTCACTACTGAATCTCCCGAGCTGCGAGGTTATCATGCTCATCAATCATTGAGCGCGTGCTTCACATCCATGCGACAATGTGCCGGCCTGAAGAGCAAAAATAAATCGTAGTAGCAAGACTGAGTGCAGATTACTGCATATACGTGAGCTCGTTAATATATTTCCTTGTACTTCTCTTTACTCGCGTCAATTTGCGCAGCTCACTTTGTAGATCCATCTCAAACCCACCACTAAGATCCCAGGATGCTGTCAATCATGCCTCTTCATGGCATCTAGCGGCGACTTCGAAAGAAGGATGGCTGTCGCATTCGCATGCGCCAAGAGCCGTAACATCGGTATAAGATGCGATACTGCATTGCGTGATTTTAGCTCCTGCAATCTTCTTTGCATCTTTGAGCCGGTCGTTCAGCTATGCGAGTCTTTTCATTATGATGGTGGCGGCTAGCCCAATTGATGCTCTTCAAGTCCATGAACCTCGTCTTGTGGTTGATCCACATCTGAAGTCATCCTTAGGGAACAATGGCTCTGGAAATGCCATGCGTGTGCTCCTCTTATGAATAATATAATGAAAATTTGATGGCACAGATGTCTGTACACCGCGATGAATATCGGTAATGCCCCACAAGAATATCCCAATCTCGCGGTGACTCGGCCAATCTCTGGCATCCTTCGTCGCAGTCAGCAGTGAGACCAAATCATAGATGAGAATATCGGGATTTCTTACCAAAAAGCGCCTCCTCAGTCAGCGCCAAGCATGTGGGAACAATGTGCGCTCGGTATTGCATGCCTCTACCAGTGAATAAGATGAGCCCCGCATCATTTATCGCTAGATGCGGCGCACTGTCGTCGGTATAACCCATTACACTATGAGTATAGTGCTATGACTCTCTTAGACTATTCTGAAAATGTTTACTGATAATTCACCACCGTATCATCCACAAGGCTAAGGTTTCCGATTCTTCTCGGCGGTGCAACGAATAGAACAGTGTCTCGCTTCTTCTTGCGTAGTCATTTTGAAAATCATCAGCAAATAATCATAATACGATAACAACAAGCGAGAAAATGTCATTGTGAACTATAAAGGATGGCTCGATGCACGTAGTGGTTTAGGTACGCTACGTACGGCTATGGAAATTGCTAACGGGGAAAGCCCGATGAAATATCTTATTGTATGTAAAAGCACCATGTTAATCTTCCGGTGCCACAATACCATCATCTGGCTCACCCTCTACGCGTACTGCCGTGCTGCTGGCGACCCTCCACAAAGGTGTAACTTCGAACTATCTACGGAATACTCGCGATTCTTGCGCGGAAAGCCGTTCCTTGCTTAAGACAACATCACACGATGTACAACATGGAGCGAATAGACAACTCTTCAATGCTGGGGCATCACTTCAATGCGAGGGTTTCTCAAAGGAAATGGTGCGATGCGTATGCTATCATCATGAAACCCCGTCTCGTGTGCTCTTCCAAGATCTCTTTCATCGGGCTCGATGGGCATCTCTCGTCTCTGTCGTGAAAAACGCACCGCTATCAAACCACGCGAACTTACATCACGCGAAGCCAAGCATGCGTCAAAGCGAAATTCAGCTCAAAGCGCGAGGAGAAGCCGAACCTCGCCCTCGGTGCGGATCGAAGAACTGCGACAATTGCGTGGACATTTGTGGCATATGTCGATGTTGGTATTTTTGTGAAGCACCTTGGACATGTCTGCTCTTGCCTTTGCGGAGAAGCTCTTGCTCTTCCTAGCCCAACTGCTTTGGCGACCAAAGTGCAATTCTCTGTGAGTTCACTGATGAATCGATCCCTGTACTGCGCCTTATCTCCTCTTGCACAAGATCTGACAAAGCGCTCCCCATCTTTGAAATTCTCCGGCCATTGTCGTCGCGATAGGAGTGCCAGCCGAGCCCAAGGAAAATTGCGCAAGTCCCTCATCACCTTGATCCGCCTACACTCCAACAAAATAAATGCATTGGATAATTTACAGTACTTGAATGCTGTCACCTTTCTCCATCTTTATGTTCTTGAGTTGTCATGAGCACCAACTCTACGTCATCTTGCTGAAATACGTCAGGCTTTCCGCATCAGATGGAGAAGCCTGGTTTAGACGCTATGTGATCTTCAGCAAGAATCCTTCGACACTTGATCTTTCTTTACTTAAGCCTCAATTACGGCATCGTAAACTAAATACAGGACATATGAACTCCTTTCAGCCCATTGTCATCTAACGCGCATATTTATCATCGTGTATATTATTTATTTTTCAGTGCCATCTCGTTGAAGAACATCGACACCAGAAAAACCGAATTTTGATCCTGCCCCCTCAATAAAGCTGCAATTATATGTGTAATATACTCTGATACAGACTGAATAGCCAGAACGGATTATACTATTTATTTACATGCATAATATAATCTTCTGTGATCATCTGAATATAAACATTAGCATCTTTAAAACGTTTCAATCTTTTCGTATTTATAGGAAGCAAGAAACAATCTATTATATTATAATGATAGAATCATTTATACAAACTCCTTTCACAACTCTAAATTACAATCTCCAATTACACACTACAACTCAGTCATACAAAACAATATATAATCGCTGACCCTTTATATAACTGTCAGTGAATAATTGCATCACAGTTACAGTGCTGTACTACGCTTGTCCTCGTATCTCTATCATGTGAATGCAAACTCATTTGATGTGATGAATCACACTACTCTTTCACCTGCATAACTCATGCTCAGCTGAAGCTGTCAGTACTTGCTGGGATAGCGATGTATTCTTTGAGTTGATTAAATGAGGATTTATAATTAATAGTGAATTCACACCATATTAATGTATCAATTAGTTAGACTAGGTACAATATGTTTGATTAAAGCTGTACATCACTTCTTCCTGTCAACTTCCATAGGCTTCTATCATGATTTCTAAGCTGAGAATCAACATGCAGCAAGCTCCATAATCCTAGGATGCATAATTCCTTCTTCAGCTTATGTACTGTATAAAGAGTAAGTAAACTATGTATCTATTTTTAGTAGATCTAAAAGAATAGATTCCTGTGCTAATGAAGTCCCTCTATTTTTAAAATATTATGCCCAAAAAAAATAGCATCATAGAACATGATCCACATATGTCTAAAACCAGACTTTCTTTAGCGGGCCTGTGGCGTCCTACTGATCTCAACAAATAAAACACACGATCTACAGGTATTATTGGGTACTTAAACAGTGCTCCATGGTCGGCTAAGGCAGACAAATTCACCACAGAATTGCTGCCTCGGACTTCGCATTTAAAGAGATTTACAAATGAGATGGATCATCTAGATCCATTCAAATACAGCTAATCGCGAATGTGATTACATGGAAGATTTAAAATTGAACATATCTTCTAGATGCATGATTCCGCCTTTGAATAACAATTTGTCATTTTGTAAATTTCATGTTACTTACGTTATCACTCATAACATTAGATTTCAATTTGATAAAGATGATCATTCAGTACAAAACATGACACTCTTTGTCATATGCCTTCAACTGATCTTTGTAACAGAGTACATACCAGGGCTATTTTATTTCAATAACTAGAAATTCTACCACACTGGAATTTCACTTGTGATCTTTCATAAATTTTTATTCTTGACAAATTGCAGTAATGGCTAGCTCTCATACGACAAACTTCTGCTCATTTCGATCTTTGACACTGTGATTTCTCTGCAGACATATGAGCATACTAATAAGGCTACTAATGTCTCACGCTCCTCTACAAAAATAGGAATACATGTTTTACCAATCTTCAATATATGTGTACTCTTCCATTTCATAGCGGAGATCTTCTTACCGCTATGATACCACTTGAATGCAACAAGGAGCCTAACTTACGCAATCGTGACATGAGAACATGGAATTACAAAATTTTCTTAAGCACTAACAATGGATGGTTTTACAAATTTCTAAATCTAACTTACAAATGTGAAGGTTCATCCGATATGTGACTCCTTGCAACATCGCAACCTGGCGTTGATCATAAAAGCCATTAATATATACCATATAGGCTATCGCGTTTCACGCCCGCTGATTGCTGAACAATAGCGTGACCATTGGGCAAAAATTTGAACTTTCGTGCCAATTGCAGTGCCTGGATCGTTGCCATACTTAATCTACAATGAAAAAAAATTATATCTTGAAATCAAAATCAATAACAAATACAAGATCTAGTATTGTTGGATATTTAAAAATAAATAGATATCCATTATTTCATGGAGCTTTAGGTTCTGCTAAGGCTACTAGTAGGCATGAATGTGACCAGCAAAAGATTTTGTGCTTCCTACAACAAAAAGTACAAATGGCGGATCATCCGATTCCTCCCCGCAATTGCTGTAATCCACTATTGTGATTACATGGCAGGTTTCAAACCTATTAAATCTTTCTAGATTAAATCTATTCCACTTTTAAGATAACATTCAATAAATCATTTTAACAATTTTCCAAATGAGATTTCATGAAAGAGCTCAGCCCCCTTGTCAGACAAAAATCATTTCCTAGAAACCCGAGCGATAAATTCTGTAAGATCTCAGCCAAAACCATGACAAGACTAAGCTGTTGTAAGGAATGCTCTAACCCTTGGCTTGCCCACTCTAAGTGTCACCCTATTCAAGCGCTGGCCCCTAAAATGCGAAGGAGATACTGCATATTTTGTATGTGCTATTTTGGTAATAGAACAAATAAACCTATTTACTCCGGCAAATATCTGCACCCGCATACCGATAAAACCATGTCATGTGAAATTGCGGAGGTCTCTGCGGAGTCCAGGTAATCTAGCCCAACTTGTAAGCAATGAAAATATATGGATCTAACCCCACTAAAATTTGAGTGTATACCATACCCATTCTAACATTATTTATTAAGTCTTGCAATATTAAGCCCAGTACATCATTTCAATTAATATATTTCTTGATTTATGCTATCTACTGGTTTTCCATAGCATTAATTAATATATTTTTAATTCATTAATTCTTTCACTCTTACCTTCCCTTTCTTCATCTCATATACTGCACATATTTCTTTAAAGTCCATATAAAAGAACCATCTGCAAATACATAACTTAAATTATGCCAGCAAGAACTCTTTTCAAGTACATGGTTCGTCAATTTGAGTAATCAGCCGCATGGATTACTATGTCACTTTTAATGAATTCATACACATCGTTGCACCCGTACAACCTGAACTCTAAAACTCAATGTGTGATCTCCGCCCCGAAGGAGGAAATCAGAATATAACGCTTGCTCTCGAGTATTCACAACATTCCCCGCTATTCATCGCCATTCTATATCCGCTCCGCCGCTCGCAGTGGTTGTTCTCGCCAGGCACATATTGGAAGATGCAGCGACATCCCGACAACCAACATCTCCATATGAAAATAACCTTCCTTCACCGCTCTATCCGATTGCTTTTCCCGATGTCTTTTACTTAGTCTTATTATTCTTATAATATATGTTATGATTATTGTATTCTTTAAACTTATAACACGTGGTAAAACAAGGTTTATTGGAATTATTTTGCATTGCCTCTAATCACTCAAGTATTGAACAACTACTGCAAAAAATGAATGGTTGTAAGTATGCAGTAGAGAATTTATAGATCTTTCAACATACCTTTTTTGTAATTTTCCAATTACATGAGGCGTATTGTATATTTAATTTGTTAGTTTTTTTTTTAAATTTCCAAATTGCATGAAGTTTCAACCATTGATTGAAGTGAGGGCTATTATGTTAGTTGGTGATAAATTGTGGTTTAGATGGTGGATTTTGTGTGGTTTAATTTTATTAGGTCAGATTAAATGTCATGGGATTTGAAAATTTGATATTGAAGAAATAAGTTATTTTATGAAGTTGAGGATTGTCCCGCGTTCCGATTATTTAAGAATTGATTTGTGTTCAAATTTAGATGACTAACGACTGCTAATATACACTATCTCATAGGATGTTCAAATTCAAGGCTCAATAATGGCTTGAGAAGTGGAAATCATTTCTAGAAGAAATGAACATCCCATAAGATATAGATAGAGAGAGGATCCAAATCCATACGCGTGTAAAAATACTACAAAAAAAAGACCAAAATTTAAAATGCTAAGAATACTTCAAGCGTTTAAACAATATGTAATATATACATAATTGACATTAAAAAGCCATAGCATGTGGATTGACATTTATTATGTACTTCGTTGTCTATATTAAATGATATTAATATTACTTAAAATATTTTATTGATGATCTACATTGAAAATATTTATTATTATGAATATTTTTACATATTATTTTATATAAGGTAATAATTAGATTCCTCTTATTATTCTTATTCTAGGAAATTTATTAATGATATAAATACTATAATATTATTCTTATTCTAGGAAGTATCTAATAATTTAATATTTTAATTTTTAACTTTCATTTATTTTTTATTATGTGAGAAGTAATTTGTTTATGTTTAAAAACCTGGCTTTGATTCGTGAACTCTTGTAGGAAATTACGAAAATAGACAATAACTCTCATATTAAACTATTCCGAATTATTTTATTTGGAGAGCGTATTTTACTATATATAACATTAAAACATTTTCTTTAACATTTTTATTTATATACAAATATATATGAAATTAATATGAATATAAGTATTCAATATAGATCTTCAAAATTTATTTAGAATTCTATGTTGAAAATATATTTTTAAGAGTAACTCCTTTTACGCTTCTAATTTTTTTTTAATTTATATGAAAATTATATTTTTATATGGACATCTAATATTTTATTTAAAACACTTCGGTTATTTACAATCTCCCTAAAATAAAAAAATCACCAATCTCCCTCCTAGATAATAGAATGCACTATCAATTTTAATCATTCTTTTTATTCATTGTAATTTTTCAAATAAAAAATAAAAGAATAAATATTTATACACTCCATAACTAACATAAATTTTGTACATAAGTATTTTATACTACAAAAATAATCATGCAAGAAATTCATTTGGATTTTATTTTTGCAACAATATGATTTCAATTTGAGACAACTATAGATAAATTTTACTCCTTAAGTAAGAATCCTTCTAGTGCCAAATATGATAACAGAAATAACAAATATTTCCTTTAAGTGGATGAAAATATAAGTTTCTATGTTTTTTTTAGAATATATTGACGATTTGTTTAGTTATGAATGGAAAAAATGATATGTTGTATTAGATGATATGTTAAAAGTTTAGATATTAGATAGAAAAATGATATGTTTAACACTCTGATATATTTTAAAAATCGTGAGATTTATTATTATTTATTTTATTAATTTGGCCTCTCAAAATTTAACCACACAAATGACCTTCAGAAGTCTTATTAGTCCCGCGTGGGTTAATCGAAAAAATTTTCATGTTTACTCTGTATCTTATACACTTATTTTACACTGGCGATAGACCCCTGTAATTACCCTTTTAATGGCCTCTTCCAAAGCGAGTAGGAGGCTAAAATAATTTTGAGGAGAAATTTATTCATAGCCAAATAATGCTAGCATTACTAGTTAATATTACTATGAGATTTTTAAACAATGTGACCCCATTTAATAGACCTCCATTGATACGATATATCTCTTTACTTATTATTTTATGACAAACTGTATATAGCGTCTACCGGTACACTTGGTATGAATATATCACAGAATTTCTTTGTAACTGCTAAACTTGCAAAAGCTCTTTAACAACACTATAGCAGAAAACACTGTGATTACTCGCTCGAATAGGCTCCTTGATAAAAAGCTTAGAGAAACTCCACTAATGCACTGTCTTTCACAGAAAAGTAACATGACACCCAAGTTTCTTCAAATCATAGCAACAAAATACATACAACAATTTAATTCCTTATATTGCCATAGTACTTATTAGACACAAAATTCTCCCAACGATTAATTGTTTACTTTCAAATCTTTGTGATATGTGGAACATTCAAGAAATATTTGGAATCTTTTCTTGAAGATAGTGTCTTGAAACTTAGAATTAGCCACACATCTACACGCATGCTGATGTAAACGAAAAATTTCAAATCAAATTAAATCCACAGAATTCCAAATTTGATAAACAAAATAGGGCCCGGAAAACTATTCAGTATCCCTTACCCAATATCGTTCACTCTGAAGGATGATGGTTTTTTGAATAATCCTTGTTTGCATAAAGTAGAGTAAAAACCACAAATTTGAATGTCTCCAAATTGTTGTTTCAACTCAAGTGAAATAACATGCTTCCAGTTATCTTGGCTTGTTTGCAAGCAAACAAAAAGCTATTCATAATTAGGTACAAAAAGTAGTTGAATTTCCACAACCAAGCAACTAACAGTTGCAGTTGTGTCATGGCAAGTACCCAAGAAAATATGACATTTTGTACAGTTAACTTCCCAAAGAAAGTTGTCCTGGAAATTCATTTCAACATCCAAGTTCAGTATTGTCTCTCCATCAATCTTCACATTCCGTTATAATTGTAAGGATCCTGCATCATAGGCATGCTTATGATTTCTTATTTTTGATAAATCCAAAAGCAGAAGACCTACATCTTCCAGTAGGATCATATACTTTTTGTTGACTATATCAGGCTTTGTCTTAAATGAAAACCTCATTGTTTTTGCAACTAAAATGCATGCAACTGGTGCACATGCTTCTTCAACGTAACCACCAACACTGTAGAAATTTGATGCTTGATATGTGGAGAAACTGGTTACGTTTGTGGCTTCAAGAAAAGGCTCATAATTCACAACAATATCTAGTAACTCTAGAAAACATGAAGTAGGGTGGGTAGCATTGTTGAGAAGTGTTGCTTCGGGAGAAATATCAACAATTTGTTGCTCATCGTAATAAGGTTGATTAAATAACGAAATTATTGAACCAAACCAATCAAGCCACCACAAGGTGGAACAAGTGTAGCACATCGAATTACAATATTTTTTAGACTCTGCAAATATTCTGCATTATCATGAGGTATAAATTTTTTCCTACATTTCCACTTGCCAATGCATTTGTACTTTCCCCATCGCAACGACCTAAAGCATTGGTTTTGAGACATAGTAAACATAATTCTCAAATCTCTCCAACACATTGTGGCTACTCTCTTTTGTCAGAAAATGATCCATACAGAAATCCCTCATCATGATTTAGACAAAAATAGTTAGCACCAGAGACACCTCCAAGATTTGAAGCAGACAGAGCTTCAACATTCCTAACTATAATTCCAGTGAATGTTGTATGGTACAACAACTCTAAGCCCCTCATCCAACATTTTAAGTGTGCGACATTCTATTCCTAAGGCAACCCACTCAAAATAGCTTGACAAAGCAATCCCAACCCCCGAGCATTAGGGATCCAAAGTTTCACGCAGGACTAGCGATGTATATATCCACGTGTTTCTTGGAACATGGTAACACACTTCTCAAACAAATAGGGAATACCACTCTATATTATCAAATATGGGAAACTCGCACGACAAGAAATACTCGTTCAACAACCAAGAAATAGCGACTCTACTAGATGGAGGTGGAAACCAAATAGGGTAGCGGTAATGGCGGGGCAGGGTCCCATTAGTCTCAATATATGGATGCAAAAATTTCTCCTTGAGAGCTATAAGGGGTCTAAATGTCTTAAGAGTTGTGGAGATATGAATACCCCTATGAGCATTCCAAGCCGAGACCTGCGATTGTCCTAAGACTTATTATCCTGAGACTTACAATTCTCTTGTGATCTACTGGGACATATGAGCATCTCGATATCTCATAATTTCTAGTCATACCTATGAGCATCCCGAGAGCTGAACTATGATCATGAGGTTTTCTATTGAGCCAATACCTATTATTATTCTGAGATGGAGACTCTATGGTTATCCATAGACTTACAATTTCTTGAGACCTATTTTATTAATTGGGACCTATATCCTGAAGAAGAGGTGAATAAGCTCGCCTGCATTCTATATGTCTTATTAATTATATAAGTGCATTCAATCGTTCCACTAAGACAAAAACTCTAGTTCTCACCTCGCATAGGTTAGCCATAATTCTTTGAGAAAGATGTCTTTCTTTCCATCCAATAATCGCTGCTTCAATTCAAACAATGTAAAAAATTCTCTTCTTCACGAGTCTAAGCAACCCATTGTTGTGTTGTTGTTTTTTAGGTGGGGGAAAGAAGCAGCTCCATTTTAAAGATTAAGGGACTATTGGCTAAGTCCAACATTGGCCTTAACATGTGTCTGGTCGTCTTGGTCCGCCCGCATGCTCTCAAAACATGAAAAACACCATTCCCAGCTTCAAATCCTAACTATATTTTACCCTAAGGAGAGATGCCGAGATCCAGTCTCTAGGCATCTCAAATCCTTCGAAAGTACACCTTGTAAATTATCAAAATGATTGTAGACAATGGGGAAAAATTGTCATTGGATCTCTGTTCTACTGGGCTTCCCACCTATGAACTTCTCTTTGCTACTTATGCTTATGCCCCTTCGAAGCCAAGGCTGCGTACAACAAAGCCAGCGATGGCTATACGACGCATGAACTTGGTGAAATCGATCCTTATGCATGCAATGGTGTAGTCTATGGAAAATTTGACATGTTAGCTTAGTTGTTCATGCATCGAGTGATTTATGTGCACTGGTGTTTCCACATTGCGAGCCAACAATAATAATAAAAAAGTGTAACAAACACACCTATCATGGTTTCCATTGTCATTACATGCATAAAGCTACGTGGCTGAATGGTTTTTATAAGGCGTGTATTTTATAATTCATTATCTACGTGTGTTATACAAACTATATCTAAGGCGGCTGTAGCATGTGCGCTATTAGGGATTTTTCACATAATTATTCGATTATTGCGTCGAGAGGTGCAATCTACAACCCAGTATGACCCCGATGTCAGGTATGTCATGTTCAAATACAATAAATATGCAAATCAAGTAAAGTTAATTTTTTCATGTAATTAGCAACTCTTCCAGATTGAGATTGATAATGAGTAAACATGTAAAAGTGAATGTAATGTTTAAAATTTAACATTTTTTATCTAATGTCAATCCTACTTAAAAATAAACTTAATTATTATATATAAACATGATATAAATTTAAAATATAAAGAGGCTTAGGTATGATAAATAAATACAAATATAAATAAATGAGAGGTATGCTAAATAAATAAAACCTCCTTTTGATACTTACTCTAAAGGTACGGTAAATAAATAAAGCCTCTTTTTATAACTTATCCATAAACCTCTTTATATTTACAATAAGTTGAAAAAGAAGTTTTATTTAGGTGAAGCCTATATGCAAAATACCATTGGCCAAATTATTATTAATACCATGGGGTAAATACCATATTTATAAAAGAGGTATGGTAAATAAATAAATCAATATAAAATAGGTATAAAGAGGTATGATAAATATATTAAAAAATATCAAATATCATTATAAATCAACATCTAATTATATACGAAGTCTATGGGCCAAATACCATTGTAAATAAAAGAGGTATGGTAAATAAATAAAACCTACTTTTTATATTTACTTCATAAACCTCTTTATATTTACCAACACTCAAACAATAGGTTTTATTTAGGTTAATCCTATAGGTAAAATACTATGGGCCAAATTATTATTAATATCGAGCCAAAAAAACCATTATTATCCCTAATATTAATATTAAAAGATTAATAATGTTATTATTATTATTATTAAATCTAATATTCATATCCATATTATTATATTTAATAACATTGGATTAATGCAATATTAACTTTTCTATATTATTAATACATTAATATATCATGATATATATTAACTCTATATATATATGGAAGGTAAGAACAAATACATAGAGTGATAGAGGTGGAGAGATAGAGGGAGTCAGAAGGGAGAGATGAGGATAAAATAAAGGAAAGGGGAGAGGAGGAATGAAGAGAGAGAGAGAGAGGGAGAGGTGTGAGAGGTAGAAAAGGGTATGAGAGGAACAGGGAGACATAAATATGGAGGGGGGGGGGAGAAGAGGAGAGAGGGATGGAGATAGTCAGAGGATTGGAGGGCAGAGAGAGAGAGAGAGAGTTATGGGGGAGAGAGAGGATTAGAGGGAAAATTGAGAGATGGGGGAAGAGAGAGGGAGGTAGGAGAGGAAGGGAGAGAGAGGAAGGAAGAGATAAAGGAGAAGAGAGGGAGGGAGATAGGAGGAGAGAGGGAGGGATAGAGAGATGGAGTTGGAGGGAAGAATAAATACATAGAGAGTGAGAAGTGGAGAGAGAGAGGGAGTGAAAAAGGAGAAATAGAGAGAGTGTGTGTATGCTTGGGGGTGAGATGAAGAGAAAAAGGAGAGATGGAGGGAATGGGGGGAGAAGGAGAGAAGGAGGGATATAGTGATAGAGTTTGAGGGTGAAGAGAGGGAGAGAGAGGAAAAGAGATATATATAGATGTGGGAGAGAAAGGGAGAAAGGGGAAGGAAGAGAGAGAGGATGCGAGAGAGTGGAGAGAGGGAGGGAAAGAGATATGGAGTTGGAGGGGGGAGAGAGGGAAGATTATTTATTTCACTAGATGCATTTATTTCATTGCGGATGGTCATTTATAATCCTATTTGATTTCTTTAACTATATGCATTGATTTTAGTGTAGATGTTGACAGAGAGAGAGAGAGAGAGAGAGAGAGAGAGAGAGAGAGAGAGCCATGGGGGAAGAGAAATTGATGATATATATATATATATATATATATATATATATATATATATATATATATATATATATATATATATATATATATATATATATATATATATATATATATATATATATATATATAGAGAGAGAGAGAGAGAGAGAGAGAGAGAGAGAGAGAGAGAGAGAGAGAGAGAGAGAGAGAGAGAGAGCGATAAGTGGAGAGAGAGATTAAGTGACAAGGGAGAGATGGAGAGAGAGTGTGTATGTTTTGGGATGAGATAAAGAGACAAAGAATGAGATATGAAGAGATGGGATGAGAGAAGGAGAGAGGTATGGATATAGTAACAGAGTTGGAGGGTGAATAGAGAGAGAGATAGAGATGTAGGAGAGAAATTGAGAGATAGGAAGGAAAGGGAGGATGTGAGAGAGTGGATAGAGGGAAGGAAACAAAGATGTAGTTCGAGGGGGGAGAGAGGGAAGAAGATTTCTTGCACTAGATGAATTGATTTCAGTATAGATGGAGATTTCTAATCCATTTTGATTGCTTGCACTAGATACATTGATTTTAGTGTATATGTTTATTTCTAATTATATTTAATTGCTTGCACTATATGCATTGATTTCAATGTAGATGATTGCTAATCCTATATGATTTCTCGCACTAAATGCATTGATTTCAGTGTAGACAAAATTTTTTTATCCTATTTGATTGCTTGCACTAGATGCATTAATTTCAGTGTAGATGTTTATTTGTAATTATATTTGACTACTTCCATTAGATGCATTTATTTTAATGTACATGATTTCTAATCGTATTTGATTGCTTGCACTAAATGTATCGATGTTAGTGTATGTGGTGATTTCTAATCCTATTTTATTGCTTGCACTAGATGCATTGGTTTCAGTGATGTTGGTTTCTAATATTATTTGCTTACTTGGACTAGATACATTGATTTGAGTGTAGATGTTGATTTCTAATCCTATTTGATTACTTGCATTAGATGCATCCATTTCACTGTAGATGTTGTTTTCTAATCCTATTTCATTGTTTGCATTATATGCATTGATTTCAGTGTAGACATTGATTTCTGATTTGATGTAATTGGATGTACATTGATGATACATTAATTTTAAAGTGATTGGATTAACATTGTGCATTAATTTCACTATAAGCAAGAAAAATTATTGACAATGTACATTTATTTTTGTGTTTTAGTAATTAAACCTATTAATATTGAAGATCAAGAGAGACAATGTATGATGTTCAGTACAATAGTTCGAGTTAAATATTTAAATGGTTTATGATTTCAACTATCCTTTTCATATAATCGATATGAAAAGATGACAAAACTAACAAAGGTGACAATAAGAATAGTAGAAGAAAATAATTTGAGATTGATTACAATGAAGACTATTTGTAATTGAGTGCATTCTTATTATTCACATTTTCTATCATTCAACTGTATTACATTGTCACTTTGCATTCAAAATTTTTATTTCATCATTTTTCATCACTAAAGTTATTAACAATATTTATCTCAACAAACTTAGGTAACTAAGAAAAATTTAAAATTAAAATGACCAGTTACATTTTTAGCATATATAAAATTACTATATTTATATTAGATTTATTTACATTATTATTCATTAAATTAATCATATGTTTGATATATTTTCCTTGGATTCACATGACTGAAACCAACGTAGATCCATCTAACTCCGGATCTAACATGTGCCGAGAGGGATCAAATCTCTCGAGGTGCAAACCTTTCCTTAAGTTTTTCACTCAAAAAATAGGTTTGCACCTCGAGATCTTTGATCCCTCTTGTCGCATGATAGATCCAGAGTTAGATGGATCTAGGTTGGTTTAGAACCATGTCGATCTTTTCCTATTGAAATTTATTAGCGCTTTGAATACATGCCATTATTTTACTCTAAGTTTGTATGTTGCAGACTCTGCTCAAGATTTATAAAAGTTTTGTTTTCTATTTTTGTTTAGAGTTTTCATGTTATACACCATCGAGCCTACTTCTTATACACCCAGTACACCTGGCGTCGTTGGCTAACTATATGGTAATCTATTTCCTCATCTTATTGGCCACTTTCCGAGGCAGAGAGGCAAAAAATTAGGAACAAAAAGCATTTTGGAGGAAATTTTCTTCATAGCCAAGTAATGTTAGAATTACTTGGTTAACATTACTTGCTTGTTTTAAAAAATGTACCACTGACCTCCATTCTGATATACCTCAATTCATTCTGATATATCTTACTTGATCGAGTCTTACCATGATCTCTTTCCACGATTGCCCTAGTACACATGGCTTCTTCGGGTACACTTCTCGTACACGAGGATTCCTGCTATGATTTTAGGAATTTCTTCTGTGGCTGCTTAAAAACACCAATTCCTAAAGAAGCACTCCCTTCAGCAGAGAATGACTCCCTACAAAATCACTCCAACAAAGAGCTTAGCAAATCGACAAGTACCCAATGGAAGGCTCTGGAAAAGGAAACCTGAACCCAACTTTCTTTGAAATCATGCTAACAAGTACAGGTAAATTAGTGCTTCCATTGCCATAGTGCTTTTCTTGGGCCTAGTTGACTCTCCAACAATTAATTGTTTGCTTTCAAATCTTTGTGATATTTAAAACCATTCATGAAAATATTTTAGATCATTTGCATGAACACTTGATGTAGGCTTAGAAGGTTCTCTTTCCCTTACATCTACAACAAAAACTGATGTAGAAATAAAACTTTCCAAATCAAATTTATCTACATATTCAAGTTCACTAAATAAAAATGGGACTGACTATTCAATGTAGTATCCACCCCCTCTTCATTTTCAGGTTTCCCTTGAAGCTCTCGTGAACGAAAGGAAAAATCTAATATCCATTTCATAAACCCAACTGATGTAACTTTAAAAGGATGATGGTTGTCCAAATATCCTATTTTACATGGAATACAACAATAGCACTATAAATTCTGATGTCTCAGCGAAAAATTTGTTGTTCAACTCAAGTGAACTAACATGCTTCCAGTTATCTTGGCTTGTTTGCAAGCGAAAAACATCCCTTCATAACTAGGTACAAAAAGTAATTGAAGTTGTATAACCAAGCGAGTAAGATTTGAAGTTGTGTCATGGAAAATACCTAGGGAAATATGACATTTTGTACAGTTAACTTCCCAAAGAAAGCTGTCCTGGCAATTCATTTCAGCATCCAAGTTTAACATTGTCTCTCCGTCAATCTTCACATATACTTAGAATTATAAGGATCCTGTATCATAGGCATGGTTATGATTTCTTCTTTTCGATAAATCCAAAAGCAGAAGACCTACATCTTCGAGTAAGATAGTATACTTTTTGTTGACTATATCAGGCTTTGTCTTAAATGAAAACCTCATTGTTGCTGCAAATAAAATGCATGCATCTAGTGCACATGATTCTTTAACGCAACCACCAACGCTGTAGAAATTTGATACTTTATCTGCAGAGAAACTGCTTGCATTTGTGGCTTTAAGAAAAGGCTCATAACTCACAACAATATCTAGTAACTCTAGCAAATATGAAGTAGAGTGGGTAACATTGTTGAGAAGCATTGCTTCAGGAGAATTATCAGCAATTTGTTGCTCATCGGTAGAAGAGTGATTAAAGAACGAAATGATTGAACCCAACCAATCAAGACGACCACCAAGAGGAACAACAGCAGCCCATCGAATTACAATAGTTGTTAGAATATGAAAATATTTTGTATTATCATGAGGTATAATTGTTTTTCCTGCATTTCCACTCGCCAATGCATTGGTACTTTCCCCATCACAACGAACTAAAACATTGGTTTTGAGACATAGTAAACATAATTCTCTAATTTCTCCAGCACATTGTGGCGGCTCTCTTTTGTCAGCAAACGATCTATACAAAAATCCCTCAACATGATTTAAACAAAAATAGTTGGCACCAGAGACACCCCCAAAATTTGAAGCAGACAGAGCTTCAACATTCCTAACTGTAATTCCAGTGAATGTTGTATGGTACAACAACTCTAAGCCCCCCATCCAATGCTACGAATGCAGAAAGTCTGCCTTAAGATCTATAGGGGGTCTAACTATTTTAATAGTCGTGGAGATATGACTGCCCCTATGCGCATTCCAAGCAGAGACCTGTGATTATCCTGAGCCTCTGGTATTAATGCATATCTACAAAAAAGATATAACGCATGACCAATAGATCCATGAAGCAACATGGCTCCTTAAATGAATGCCGAACAACACATAGTTAATTTTAGACTTGCCAATTGTTAGATTGCATAATTATGTCTATGATTTTGATTAAGTTTTCCATTCTACTCCATTTAGTCATCTTGACATACTTATAAAGTTTGTTTCAAATAATTAATTAAATATTTGAAATTTTATAAATTTATTTAATTATGCCAATAAGAATGAAATTTTGATTTTTAATTAAATGAGTGGTTAAGATTTGTTTTGAATTTTTTTTTTATACATCATTTAATAATATCAAAGGATTAACAATATCAAAGAATTTACAAATAGTTTTTAGCTTCAATGTGCATTTGATACAATATCAGATTCTGAAATAAAATTAAAAAGATTATAAAACACTCCAAGTATCCCTCTATTCATTTCATTTCACTCTCTCCATTCATCTCTTTTATTCTCAATGAGATTAATTTCTTTTTTAAGGGATTTTTTATAAAAAAATAATTTTTTGTAACGGAAAATTTGACACTTTTCAAAGTTTAAATTTAAAGTGAGGATGAAATTATTTTTTTCTTTTTTAAAAGAATTTTTGATAAAACGTTTTTTCTTGGCTAAAGCACGTTGATGTTTTTAGGATGGATAGTTTTAAATCAAAAAATGTAGTTCATCATCGAGATCAAGATGGAAATATTGATTCGAATGTAAATAAATAATGCAAGTAGATGAAACGATTGCATCCTCGTATTTTTTATTTACATTTTGAGATGAGTCTTTCCATCTTGATTCTAAAACCACATTCTCGTAGTTAGATTGCATCGACAAAATCTCTTATATTGTGAGGTTTGAAAAATTAATATCATAATTTAAATTGTTATTAAAGATATTATGGTTTCATATAACCTAAAATGGTATTTAAAATCACTTATTTTTGGCTTATTACCTAAATAATTTCTTGTGTTAAATTTTTGAAATATTCTCCAATTGTTAAGCCATGTACATGTAATAATGGGCTTATTTTTAATAAATATTTTTCCTCCTTTTAGTCTTGGTGTGTTTGTCTTATTAAATTATAATATTAGGTTTAGTATTAGATTTTATAACATTATGTTTACAAATTTTAAGTTTCAATATTAAGGTTTATTTCTAATAATTAATAATTTAATTATTAATAAAAACTAAAATTATATTAATCTAATAATATGATTAATGGTATTAATAATATAAATTTATTTGAGTATATCAACCATATTTACTAATATAATTGTGATAGTATTAAATGAAATAACAATATAATCTTATTAAAATAAATAAGTGTAATTTTATATATATAATAAATAAAAATTTAAACAAAATCGTATACTTGCATTATCTTTATAATAAACATATAATTATTATTTAATATTCACTCTTAACATCATACATATTCTAAAATCATAATTATGATATAATGATAATGATTTATGAGTGAGACATTATTTATTTATGAAAAATAATATAGGGTACCAACTCAATTAGTGCTTCCTATATTATTGTGTATTGTGATATCTAACAAGTGGCATGGAAACTTTGTATGCTATCAAGTTTAAAATTATCAAGTTTCAATATTAAAGTTTAATTTAAATAATTATTAAAAACCAAAAAAACTATTTTAATCTAATAATATGACTAAAGATATTAATGGTATAAGTTTGTTTGTATATCAATCATAATTATTAATATAATTGTGCTAATATTAAAAATGAAATAATAATATAATCTTATTAAAATAATAAATATGGAAATAGTATTATATACGTACATTATCTTTATAATCAATATATAATTATTATTTAATATTCACTCTTAACATCACACTTATTCCAAAAATCATAATTATGATTTAATGAGAATGATTTATCTCATGGAGACATTATTTAGGAAAAATAATATAGGTTTCCAATCAATTAGTGATTGCCATATTCTTAAGTATTAGGATATCTAACAAGTGGCATGGAAACTTTGTACGCTATCTAAAAATCTGTACGCTATCTAAAAAGTGAATACTCGTATGCTATCTAAAAGGTGGTTACTTCAGGATGGAGAACGCAGTTTCTTTTTTCGGTTTTTAATGAAAACCATATCAATAAACAGCTCGGAACAACTTTTAGCCGACGTGGTGTTATTTATTTTGCCGAGAGGCGCATTCCATGTTCCCGCATGGACCCCGATGGTCCTCAATGTCTGCTGAAATTTTAAATTAAAATAAAAATAAAAATTAAGCGTCGGCTTAACAAATAAGTTTTAATAATCATATAAATAAACAAAAAAAATTAAAACAACTCAACTATGATCGAACATTAGAGGTGATTCGCATTTGGTTCACGGCTTTTATTCCAAACTTCAAGCATTTCTGCGGCGAGGTTCGAACTGGAAGCTCCCGAGCTGGAGCTCTCTCAGGTAGACGACGATAATTCACAGCTGATCTCAGAGAATTATTGCAATAGTACGCCGACGCCTTTAAAGAAATTATTAACTCTTTAAACAACAAATTATCGTCCTTTTATCTTGATTTTTTCATGATAAAGGGATAATTGGAAAATAACTCTGATGACCTCTATAATGAAACCGGTTGAGCCTAATTTAAAGTCGTAGTAGAAGATCTAGACACTAACACCAGACAATGATGGCTATGGTAGCCTTAAATATTCAGGGTTTTCCGGAAAACGATGCCTTCTGTTAGGTGATCTCAGAGAAGTATTGCAATAGTACGCCGACGCCTTTAAAGAAATTATTAACTCTTTAAACAACAAATTATCGTCCCTTTATCCTAATTTTTTCAGACAAACTCAGACTCTGAAATGCATGACTCTAGACTTACACTGTCAGTGAAAATATTTATTGTCTGTCTACGGAATTTGAAGTACTTCTATTACCAGATTGCCACAACATCCTAGAAACCAGAATAATAATGAGACGTAGTATGCCAACTGAAAGGAAATAATATGCACATTTTTGTAAACATTCAAGCTTCTGTTTGTTCTGTATGAATGAGCATCACCAGTAATCCCTGCAAGAACACAGCTCACCCTGGAAAAAATGGAAACGGCCTCCATCTCTCACTGTAATTTCTCGTCTAACAATCTTGGAAATATATGTGGTGGCACTGTGGCAGCCACCGCACACACGAAGGTTTTTGGTAATCCTAATCGGAGTTCCATGCCCCGTACTCATAATTCCAAAAGCAATTGCCAGTCTCTCGCTATGACTGCAAAGCGTGCGTTATAGAATGCTTGAAGTAGTTTCGATGGAAACCAAATGGAAAGATGAGACTCGAGGAAAGTAGTGTAAAATTCAAATTGAAGATTTTGAGCAACAGTGAGACTGCAAAAAGAAAAAGAAAAAAATTGTTCAATTGGTGAAACTTGAAAGTTAACATGGAAGATTTGAAAAAATTGTCACAAAAGAAGAGTGGGACCCCGTCTGTGCCTCCTTTGGTAGGCATTTTCTGCACAAATTTAAACAACAAACAGTGCGTGATAAATTATTAACTCTTTTAGAGTGGATGAACAAAGTTGAATAGTTGGAGATTGATGTTCAACAATCTAATGGAAAGAGGCATCTTTTAAGTTGCTTGCTCAGTCATGTGATGGAAATTTGATTTATCCTCTCCAATATCATTCAATTTATTGTCTGCATACTTGGCTTTTGAACCAGAATTCAATTGCTAGAAACTTGCAAAACAGTAAGGCTAGATAATGTTCTTGGATTTGTGGACGAAGTCTGGCAGTTAAGGGTGGGATGATATTGTGGCAAATTTGGAAAATAACTCTGATGGCCTCTATAATGAAACCGGTTGAGCCTAATTTAAAGTCGTAGTAGAAGATCTAGACACTCTAACACCAGACAATGATGGCTATGATAGCCTTAAATATTCAGGGTTTTCTGGAAAACGACGCCTTCTGTTAGGTGATCTCAGAGAATTATTGCAACAGTACGCCGATGCCTACTGGCCAAGTTCATAAAGAGCCAATTATCATGACAGTCTTCTTCGTAGATTATGATCAATAGATGAAAACCTAATTTTCACGTTGTAAAGTCAAGTGCTGCAACATTTAATAATTCACATCAATTGCGTACCTTTATGTTTGACGTTTTTTTTATAGGATATTAATTGCAGATTTTGAATCTATTATGATGTTTTAAGAATGATGGATTGTCATATGTTATGTTATGATATTTTAAAATTATATATATATATATATGAAAATTATTTATATATTTATTTAATTAATTATAAAATATAGTGTTTTGGAAATTTGAAAAAAGATTCAATAATATATACATAGAAAGAGTTATAAAAGTTAATGGAATAAAAAATCCATATAGGTTATCATTGTAGATTTTAATCATTTGTCAAATTTAATTTTGTATGAAAGCATTCACTATAGAAACCGTTATCTACCAGCTGGAAAGGGCAAGAAAACATTATGCATTAGAAAACAGTAGAAAAAAAGATGAAAATAAATATGGATATTTACTATTTTCACTGAAAAAAAAAAGATGAAAATTAATTTCAGTGTAGATGTTGATTTCTAATTATATTTGACTACTTCCACTAAATAAATAAAGCCTCTTTTTATATTTACTCCATAAACCTCTTTATATTTACAATAAGTCAAAAAAGAATTTTTATTTAGGTGAAGCCTATATGCCAAATACCATGGGCCAAATTATTATTAATACCATGGGCTAAATACCATATTTATAAAAGAGCTATGGTAAATAAATAAATCAATATAACAAAGGTATAAAGAGGCATGATAAATATATAAAAACATATCAAATATCATTATAAATCAACATTTAATTATATACCATGTCTATGGGCCAAATACCATTGTAAATAAAAGATGGTAAATCAATAAAACCTATTTTTTTATATTTACTCTATAAATCTCTTTATATTTACCAACACTCAAAAAATAGGTTTTATTTAGGTGAATCCTATAGGTCAAATACTATGGGCCAAATTATTATTAATGTCGTGCCAAAAAAACCATTATTATCCCTAATATTAATATCAAAATATTAATAATAATAATAATATTATTAAATCTAATATTCATATTAATATTATTATATTTAATAACTTTGGATTAATACAATATTAAATTTTCTATATTATTATATATATTAATGTATCATGATATATATTAACTCTAGATATATATGGAAGGGAAGAACAAATACATAGAGTGATAGAGGTGGAGAGATAGAGGGAGTGAGAAGGGAGAGATGGGGATAAAATCAAGGAGAGGGGAGAGGAGGAATGAAGAGAGAGAGGGAGAGGAGTGAGAGAGGTAGAAAAGGGTACGCGAGGAAGAGGGAGACATAAATATGGAGGGGGTGAGAGAGGAGGAGAGAGGGATGGAGATAGTGAGAGGATTGGAGGGTAGAGAGAGAGAGAGAGGGATGGAGATAGTGAGAGGATTGGAGGGCAGAGAGAGAGAGTTATGGGGGAAGAGAGAGGATTAGAGGGAAAAGAGAGAGATGGGGGAAGAGAGAGGGAGGTAGGAGAGGAAGGGAGAGAGAGGAAGGAAGAGAGAGAGGAGAAGAGAGGGAGGGAGATAGGAGGAGAGAGGGAGGGATAGAGAGATGGAGTTGGAGGGAAGAATAAATACATATAGAGTGAGAAGTGGAGAGAGAGAGGGAGTGAAAAGGGAGAAATAGAGAGAGCATGTGTATGTTTTGGGGTGAGATAAAGAGAAAAAGGAGAGATGGAGGGAATGGGGGGAGAAGGAGAGAGGGAGGGATATATTGACAGAGTTGGAGGGTGAAGAGAGGGAGAGAGAGGGAAAGAGAGAGATATAGACATGGGAGAGAAAGGGAAAAAGGGGAAGGAAGAAAGAGAGGATGTGAGAGAGTGGAGAGAGGGAGGGAAAGAGAGATGGAGTTGGAGGGGGAAGAGAGGGAAGACGATTTATTTCACTAGATGCATTGATTTCATTGTGGATGGTGATTTCTAATCCTATTTGATTTCTTGCACTATATGCATTGATTTTAGTGTAGATGTTGAGAGAGAGAGAGAGAGAGAGAGAGAGAGCAAGAAAGAGGATTGGAGAGAGAGGAAGGACAAGAGAGAGGACTAGAGAGAGAGGAAGAGAGTGATGGGGGAAGAGAGAAAATTGGAGGGAATATATATATATATATATATATATATATATATATATAGAGAGAGAGAGAGAGAGAGAGATGGATTTAGAGGGGCAGAGAGGGAGGGCAGAAGAAATACATAGAGATTGATAAGTGGAGAGAGAGAGATTAAGTGACAAGGGAGAGATGGAGAGAGAGTGTGTATGTTTTCGAATGAGATAAAGAGACAAAGAATGAGATATGAAGAGAAGGGATGAGAGAAGGAGAGAGGTAGGGATATAGTAACAGAGTTGGAGGGTGAAGAGAGAGAGTGATAGAGATGTAGGAGAGAAATGGAGAGATAGGAAGGAAAGGGAGGATGTGAGAGAGTGGATAGAGGGAAGGAAACAAAGATGTACTTCGAGGGGGGGGAGAGGGAAGAAGATTTCATGCACTAGATGAATTGATTTCAGTGTAGATGGAGATTTCTAATCCATTTTGATTGCTTGCACTAGATGCATCAATTTTAGTGTATATGTTTATTTATAATTATATTTAATTTCTTGCACTATATGCATTGATTTCAATGTAGATGATTGCTAATCCTATATGTTTTCTCGCAATAAATGCATTGATTTCAGTGTAGACGACGATTTTTTATCCTATTTGATTCCTTGCACTAGATGCATTAATTTCAGTGTAGATGTTGATTTCTAATTATATTTGACTACTTCCACTAGATGCATTGATTTCAATGTACATGATTTCTAATCGTATTTGATTGCTTGCACTAAATTCATCGATTTCAGTATAGATGGTGATTTCTAATCCTATTTGATTTCTTGCACTAGATGCATTGGTTTCAGTGATGTTGGTTTCTAATATTATTTGCTTACTTGCACTAGATACATTAATTTCAGTGTAGATGTTGATTTCTAATCCTATTTTATTACCTGCATTAGATGCATCCATTTCACTATAGATGTTTTTTTCTAATCCTATTTCATTGTTTGCATTATATGCATTGATTTCAGCGTAAACGTTGATTTCTGATTTGATGTAATTGGATGTACATTGTTGGTACATTAATTTTAAAGTGATTGGATTAACATTGTGCATTAATTTCTTTTTTTTTTTTTCTGAATTGGACTAATTCTATTAAGTGAAAATATGGTACATGAGAAAGTACATTCAAGAGAGACAAAAACACGGCCAACCGGAAATGATAAAATATCAACTTCGGTCCCCGGATAGAGAGATGAGACAAACGAGGAGCAGCAATAAACAACTAAAAAACAGAAAGGAACCGACTTCTACCCAGAATTGGTAGAGTTTTCCACACGGAATTTCTTCCCTTTCTTTTTGTTGACTTTGACCCAGACATCCTGGTGAGTTTGTGCTGGGACAATTTGAAGACTGTGGTTCTCCAGAAGAGGGTTCTCCTTATCTGAGTCGGAGGAGGCGGACTCATGACTACGCTTCTGAGTGACTGTAGTATCAGGGGGATGCTTGGGAGCATCACTGGACAGTTTCTGAGTCTGAGGAACAAGGTCTGAATCTGCCTCACGCCCATCATCATCAGAGCTCGAGGAAGTATAGTTTGCAGCAGGCGGCGGGGTACAGGGAGTCCATTTTTTGGATTTGGACTTTGTATAATCTCCTTTAGTCTTTGTTTCTGCTAGAGTGGGGCATGAGTTCTGCAGATGCCCTGTCTGGTTGCAGTGGCGGCAACGGAATGCAGTGTTCTCATAGTCTAAGTACTGAGTCCAAACATGATCACCGACCTTGAGGATAATTTGTTCGGGCAAGCCTTTGCTGATGTCAACCTCCACGCACATTCTGGCATATGTGTAGAGGCCGTGAAGTGGCCTATCATAATCTACATCGAGAAAGCGCCCCAAGGTATCGCCCATTCGCCTGAACACTGCCAGCTGCCATAGATGGACAGGAAGATTGGGCAGTCTGACCCAAATAGGGGTCTTGGTGATGGTAGCTATTGCAGGGTCGAAATCTGGGAACCATGGGGTTAAGAAGAGCCCAGCATTTCCAAAAAACCAGGGACCTTTCTGTAAGGCCTGTTCATAATTCTTTGCCTGATCAAACAGTACTATGAAGAACCCTCGTGAGCAGCAGCTAACGAGGCACTTGCTGGTCCAGTTATCGTAGATCCAATCAAAGAGTTCCTTGGTTCGCGGCCAAAGCCCATTAAATCTGCAAATGATAGCTCTCTCTGCATATTTTTGAAGATCTTCTGCGACAGATGGAAGAGAGACCTCAACAGAAGGTGCTTCATCCAGCTTGTCAACCAGAAAAGGCTGGGGTTTGGAGGCAGCAGAGGGTTTGGAGGAAGCAGAGGGTTTGGGGTTCTGAGAGTGAACAACTTCTTTATAGGAGAAGATAGGGGCTAAAGAAGACTGTCCTACAACACCACCTCTCAAACGAAGGGTAAGTACAATGGAATCATTTCTGTTAATGTTATAAGCAGAAAGGGGAAGAAAATCCTCAAGATGTTTACCTTGGAAAAGAAGTCTCTAGTGAATCGATGGGATTCTCGTCCGTTGTTCCAGGTTAAGCTTAAGCTTCTGAATTAGATCTGAAGAAGAAGCCCAAAGCAAAATAGTTTTTCCAGAGAGTAACCAGAGTTGGATCTGAAAAGAGGCAGGGTTCTTTTTGGAGTCAGGATCTGCGCGGCAATGAAGGGCGTCCCTGCTTTTTCCTGCGACTCCAAGCCTCTGCTGAGAAAGGCCGTGAGGGCGGGAAACGCCTGTAGACCAACTCCTGAGCCCAAAAATGAAGCCTCGGGGGTTTGCGGCTAGAGTCCCTTTTAGTGCTGCGGTTGAAAGTTTTGCTGCAGGGCTCGTATTAGCCAAACTCGCTGAGTTGAAGACAGCCCCAAAGAGGCAAGGCTTAGGTGACCCGAGATGGACTCTAAAGTGCGTTGCCCTCAAGTTTATCCCCTGCATCCAGAAACCGACCCTTGAAACAACTTCCGCGGGAGCCCTGGCGCGATAGCACTGAAGGCCGGCATATGGTAGTTGAGTTGGAGCCTGACCAGGACTTGCTGAAACATTAACAGCTGCGTAGACGCTGAACAAAGCCCTATTATCGATCACTGGCTTCTCTCGGCTGAGGTGAAGACAGTCGTGGTGAAGCCGTAGGGTCGGATCCTCATTCTAGGCGTAGATTGCAGCGTTCCGTCCTGCTAGATCGAGGGAGAGAGCGACTAGTGGAGGCCTGGCGATTACCGAATGTGAGGTTGGTAGGTTCGCAGTCCTCTGTATGCAGATCTCCCCGGTGAGCTCGCGCGGCTCTACCACTTCTCAACAAAGGGAGCGTAATATATAGTCTAGGGTTCATCTTGCCGGCGTGGAGCATTTTCTCCCCGTGAGGTAACCGTCTAAAAAATTTAACAACTTACAACTTATAATAAGACCCCATTGTGCATTAATTTCACTATAAGCAGGAAATTTTTTTGACAATGTACATTTATTTTTATGTTTTAGTAATTCAACCTATTAATATCGAAGAGCAAGAGAGAAAAGTATGATTTTTAGTACAATAGTTCCAGAAAAATATTTAAATAATTGAATAGTGTAGATGTTGATTTCTACAATTATTACGTGGTTCAATATTCAAAATAGTGTTCTAACATTTGTTAGAATTTGTATTTCTAATCTTCAAAATTTCAAAGTATGATGTACATCTCAAAAATATACAAAATTTTTAATAATCTGAAAAATGTGACGTTGATGCCTCCAACTGGAACCCGCCTAGATCCATCTATCTCTGGACCTATCATGCGCCGAGAGGGATCAAATCTCTCAAGGTGCAAACCTTTCTTCAAGTTTTCCACTCAAAAAATAGGTTTTGACCTCGAGAGATTTGATCCCTCACGGCGCATGATAGGTCCAGAGATAGATGGATCTAGGTCGGTTAATAAAAACAGTGCATAATACAACATAAGAAGTATAGTGAAAATCACTTCCGAAAATATGCAACATTTCCCCTAAAACCAAAAAAAATGTGATCTGGCAAAACATACCCATCACATGAGACTCATAATGAAGCAGAGAATCATTGATAATGTCTAAAAAGATCCCCCAATTGCCAATTGGAAAAAATGTATCAAAAGTAGCATGGAGAGAAATGAGAAACATATACATATCATGGGGACAGTCCTGTACCGTAGAAGTGAACCCCAACCCACCAAATTGAAGAGCAGAAATGGAGGATCAACCATATCCGTATCATGGAGACAAGAAGAAATTCAAACGACTAAAATCACCATAGTTATTCGTAAACAAAATTCAAACGACTAAAATTAAAATCAACGTACTTAATTTCAAACAAACAAATATAAAATGATGGTGACTCATTGTCCCACTACTGGTACTACTAGTCTTAATTATGACAATGTTGAAGACTTATCCATTGCTTCTAAACATTAAAAAGAGTAAATATAACCATTTAGGAAAGAGAGAAAAACTTGACACATAAAAATAAAAAGTAAATAATCGTATCAAGATTGGTATCCCAGGACCAGATTTATTCATTAAATTGGTCAAGATTTTGATATTTTTTTATTTTATTTTGTAGTTTTTATATACATTTTTATTTATTTTCAAAATTTTTAAGTAAAAATATTTTATAATTTTTCAAATTTTCAACCATGTTGGAATTTTGCTGAATTCCAAAATAATAAAACTGCCTTCCTTAACACAGAGAAATACAAATAAAATTTGCATACAGTGACAGAGTTTTCACAAAAAAAATTATATTCCATAAAAAAACTGATGTTACAGATTCTTCCTCAAAAGAGGGATTTACAATTGTGACTGCTGCTGTCACAGTGCACAAATAAAACTCACTGTCTGTGTAAAAACACACTCTGTCTCACTAAAATAAACACTACTGTGTATGCTCTGTATTTTTCTAAAACACTCTGCTGTGTGTAATAAAAAATACAGTTCTCTACCTCTGTCTTTTAAAATACGCTGTTGTGCATATATAAATAAAACATTACAATTAACAGAACGCACTGCAATTAACAGAACGCGCTGCTGTGTATATCACTTCTGTGTAATAAAAATATCTATGTCATAAATGACTCAACCACTAAATTATCACCGCTTGACAATCTTTATGGCTTCATTACTTCTGTCAGCACCTCTTACAATTCGCATTGATAGCAAATTGAATTTGTGGCACCGCTGTTCTTTCTTCCTTCCCGCACTGCTGTGCAATGAAACTCTGTCTTTTTTTTTATTACTAACACACTGCTGTACATTACATTTATGTGTAATAATAAAAAAAATACAACTCTGCCTCACGGGCCTTTTAATATATATATATGTTATATATTAAAAATAAAACAAATGCCGTGATAAACATTTTAACCGGCGATCATTATATAACATATAACATATGGGCCGTATAATATATGTGGGCCCCCAGCTACGGTGATGTCAGCTGTTCTGTGGGGGTAAGCTCCTCCGCCCACAAGACTTCCACGACCCCCGCGGAATGGCTTTGTGACCGCATGGTGTGGGCCCAGCCTCCGAGGGGGTATACTTTCCGCTCGCCTACTCCGTTGGACCCCCACGATAGTCTTGCCACCGTTCTCTCGCGCTTCTTCTCGTAGCGCTGGAACACCTGCAACACTCCGCCTTAATTTCAACTGCTGGGTTTTCCTGCATACCCATGCATTTCCTGAAATGTTCAAAGCTTTCTTGCACAAGTGGCTTTGTGAGGATATCTGCAAATTGATCCTCTATTCTGCAATGCTGCAAAACTATCTCACCATTGTTAACCAATTCACGTATGAAGTGAAACTTGGTGTCAATGTGTTTAGTCCTTTTATGAAAAATAGAATTTTTAGACAATGCAATAGCTGAACTATTGTCACAAAATATCACTGTCCCTTTTACCTGTTCTTGACATAAGCTTCTCAACATTTCCGCATCCAAACTGCTTGACACGCTGCTGCTGTAGCTGCCACATATTCTGCTTCTGCTGTAGACAACGCTACAATGGGTTGTTTCTTAGAAGCCCATGAAATGGCTCCTGAACCCATGTGAAAAACATAACCGGGTGCAAGAAGCTCTTCCGATCATCTACACTTCCGTACCCCAATCACTATCGCGTGTACCCAACTAAATCGCCATTCTCAAGTAGTATAAAAAATACCAACCTTTTAGTATCTTTAACATACCTCAAAATTCTTTTGTCAAGCCACAATGTGCATCCTTTGGCTTTTCCATGAACCCGGAAATCAACCAATAAAGATGCATTATGTCCTGCCTAGTTGCAGTCAAATACATAAGGCTGCCAACTATGCTCTTGTATAAACTAGGATCAAAATCCTTGCTGCTGTCCTCTCTGCTGAGTTTTAATCCCATTACTGTTGGAGTGATTGCTCCTTTGCTTTCCTGCATGTTAAATCTTTCAAACACTTCATTAACATACTTTGCCTGTGAGATAAAAATCCTATTTTCATCTTGTTCTACTTCTATTCCCAAGAAGTATTTTAGCAAACCCATATCAGTCATTTCAAATTCTTCTTTCATGACTGATTTAAAATGTTCAATAAGGCAATCATCATTACCTGTAAAAATAACATCATCAACATACAAGACTACAATCAAAATTTTACCATCTTGTTCTTTGATGTAGAGGGTGGGTTCTCCCTCACACTTCTCAAATCCATTTTCCAGTAGATATGAATCTATCCTACTGTACCACGCTCTTGGCGCTTGCTTTAGCCCATAAAGAGCTTTCTTCAACTTGCATACTTTGTGCTCTTGGCCTTTCTTCTCATAACCGAGAGGTTGTTCAATGTAAACCTCTTCCATTAACACTCCATTCAGAAATGCTGACTTCACATCCATTTGGTAAAATTTCCATTTGTTTTGTGCTGCTATGGACAACACTGCTCTCACGGTTTCCATTCTGGCAACCGGTGCGAAAGTTTCCTCATAATCTATGCCATGCTTCTGCTTATAGCCTTTGACCACAAGCCTTGCCTTGTGTCTCTCTATCTTGCCTTCAGCATTACTCTTGGTCTTGTAGACCCATTTAACACCAATGACATCTTTACCTTTTGGGAGTTCAACCAAATCCGAAGTTTTGTTCCTCTCTATGGCATTAAGTTCCTCATCCATAGCTTCTATCCATTTCTTATCCTTGATAGCTTCTTCGAAATGAACAGGATCATCAACATGACAATATAAAGCAAACAAAGAATTGATACCTTCATTTGCAATATCTTTTTCATAAATTTCTTTCAAACTTCTGAATTTCTTACCTCTTTCAGTAGGTGTACAAATGCTTGAAGAAGCACTTGAATTTCCTCCTTGTGGTGTGCTTGGAGAAGCACTTTCATTTCTCCTCAAGGGTGTGCTCTGCTGCTCTTTTGTTGGTGTTGCTGTTTGGGGATGTATTTCAGCCAATTCATCATCATTTTCATCATGAGATAAACAGTGTTTAACATTCACTATTTTCTCTATGCTTCCATCCCAAGCTTCCTCCTCAATAAACTGAACATCTCTGCTCACAATAAACTTCTTGGTGGATGGGTTATATAACCTGTAGGCCTTGGATTCCTCACTGTATCCAATGAAAATACATTTCTCCCCCTTGCTATCCAACTTCTTCCTTAGCTGATCCGGAATGTGTGCATAAGCCACACATCCGAAAACCTTCATGTGCGTGACACTTTGCTTTGCGCCACTCCATGCCTCTTCCGGCACTTTGTTCATGACTGCTTTTGTAGGGCACCTGTTCAAAATATACGCTGCACAATGTACAGCTTCAGCCCAATAATCATTTGGCAAATGCTTTGCCTTAAGCATACTCCTCGCCATGTCCATTATGGTTCGGTTCTTCCTTTCGGCCACTCCATTTTGCTGCGGTGTATATCTAGTTGTAAACTGTTTATGAATACCATTTTTTCTACAAAAGCGTAGAAAATATTTAGATATATACTCACCTCCTCTATCAGTCCTTAAGACCTTGATATGCAGCCCACTCTGATTCTCAACAAGTGCTTTGAAATTGCGGAATTTTTCAAACACTTCACTTTTCTTTTTCAAAAAGTAAACCCAAGTTTTTCTTGTAAAATCATCTATGAATGTTAACACATAGTGGCTGCTTGCAAGTGATGGAGTTTGCATCGGTCCACACACATCTGAGTGGACAATCTCTAAGGGTGCTTTTGCCCTTATGCTTTTCCCGGAAGGAAAACTTTCTCTGTGTTGTTTCCTAAGAATACAACCTTCACAAAGGCTGTCCGGTTTCTCTATCAATGGTAAACCACTTACCATCCCTTTTATGTTCAACAGATTAAGACCTCCAAAGTTGAGATGACCAAATCTCAAGTGCCATAACCAATTATCATCTTTTGGTTCGCTTTGGAATGTCTCTTGTACTACTGCTGCTTTCTCTTCACCATTCATCAGATCTGCTCTCATTCTGAGAGGGAACATCCTGTTCCTTGTCATCTTCACTTCAGCAATACACTGTTTGCTGGGTGGTTTATCCACGATGGTACAAACATCATTATCAAAGAAAACATTATATCCCTTATGGACAAGCTGTCCAACACTTAAGAGATTACACTTCATTCCTGGAACATAATAAACATCTGCTATGGTTTTCTTTGCACCTAATCTTGTTAAAACATTTACATCTCCTTTTCCCATAACAAAAACTTTGCTATCAGTTCCTAGTGTGACTTGTGACTGCACACTTTCATCTAACATATAAAACATTGCTAAGTTTCCTGTCATATGGTTACTACAACCGGAGTCTAGAAACCATAAGTCTTCACTCTTTTCTTCAGCCATATTACAAGCTAAAAACAAATTACTTTGGCTGCTATTTTCTTTTGTGAAATTTGCACTAGTTTCACTTCTCATATCTTGCTTCTTCTTTCTACATTCATTAGCATAATGACCATATTTTTTACAATGGTAACATTGGACATTGGACTTATCATACCTTTGTCCTTGCGCATTCTGCTGACCATTCTGCTGGTTGCTTCCTTAGCCTTGATGCTGATTTGGATCGCTGCCCCTTCCTTGAGCATTTGCTGGACTGTCTCTTCCACCTCTGTTTTGGCTTCTGCCTCTTCCTCTCTTGTTTCCTCTGCCTTGCCCTCTTCCTCTTCCGAAAGACATCTGGGTCTTAAAAGCATGTTCTAGAGATGAGTTTTCACTCCTACCCAATCTCTGTTCATGGGTCATCAGTGATGCATGAAGTTCATCCACTGAAAACTTTGTGAGATCCCTAGTCTCCTCTATGGTGGTGACAATCACATCGAATCTTGAGGGTAAACTTCTCAAGAGTTTTTCCACAATCCTCTTGTCTTCAAGAGTCTCTCCATGAGATCTTATTTGTGTGACCATTCCAATCACATGAGTGAAGAATGAGTCAATGTTATTTGACTCTTTCATACAGAGAGTCTCAAAGTCTCTCCTCAGCAACTGAAGTTTTGTTGTCTTCACTCTTTCCATGCCTTGATAAGCTGTCTTGAGAGTTTCCCATGCTTCACTGGATTTCTTAGCTGCTGCTATCCTTGGAAACACACTCTCATGCACTGCTTGATACAAGAAGAAAAGAGCCTTGACATCTCTCTTCTTATTGTTCTTCAACTGTTCTCTTCCTGCTTGATTTAACATAAAAAACTCTGCTTCATCTTTTGGCTCTTCAAAGCCATCCTCAACTAATTCCCATAACTCTTGTGAGGTAAATAAAGCTTTCATAGTTATTGACCAGTAGTCATAATTTTTTCCATTGAATTGTGGGAGATGGATATTTCCCAAACTCATACCTGTGCTGGCTCCAGCCATTCTGCACTCTTAACTATGATTCAACAACACTTGACTGTGTGTTTAAATTTAACTAACTGTTCTGCAACAGTAACACAAAACTATATAGAGAAATACCTTGAATTCTTTTTGGCTGAGTCTTCACACTACTGGAGAAACTGCTGCAACTAAGAACTCCTTTCCTTCAGCTTATTTGATCTTCAAATAGCCTGGATTGGCTCCGATACCATGTTGGAATTTTCAAAATTCCAAAATAATAAATCTGCCTTAACACAGAGAAATATTCAAAATTTGCTTCCACAGTGACAAAGTTTCACATAAAAAATTTCTATTAAAAAAAATTGCTGTTACAGATTCTTCCTCAAAAGAGGGATTTACAAAAAAAATCTGACTGCTGCAAACACAGTTCAGAAATATCACTCTGTCATTCACTGCTGTTACTAAATATTTCACACTGCTGTGTAAAATACAAAACACTCTGTTTTTCTGGAAAATACGCTGCTGTGTATATATAAAAAAACATTACAATTAACAGAACGCGCTGCTGTGTATATCACTTCTGTGTAATAAAAATATCTATGTCATAAATGACTCAACCACTAAATTATCACCGCTTGACAATCTTTATGGCTTCATTACTTCTGTCAACACTGCTTACAATTCACATTGATAGCAAATTGAATTTGTGGCACCGCTGTTCTTTCTTCCTTCCCGCACTGCTGTGCAATGAAACTCTGTCCTTTTTTTTATTACTAACACACTGCTGTACATTACATTTCTGTGTAATAATAAAAAATACAACTCTGCCTCACAAGCCTTTTAATATATATATGTGTTATATATTAAAAATAAAACAAATGACGTGATAAACATTTTAACCCGCAATCTTTTTGACATATTTGTGTGGCCGTATAATATGTGAGCCCCCAGCTGCGGTGATGTCAGCTGTTCCGATGGGGTTCACACCTCCATCCACAAACCTTCATTGACCCCCACAGAATTCTTTGGCATGGTGTAGTGTGGGCCCAGCTCCGAGGGGGTATACTCCTTTGCTTGCTCTGCCTGCTGGACCCTCGCAGACAGTCTTGCCGCTGTTCTCTGCGCTCTTCGGGCAGTTGGAAATTAATTCCAACAAAATTATATTTGACAAATATTTCACATTTTTTTAACTATATTTTGACTCACAAATCACCTAATGAGTAACAATTTTCAAATCAAATTCCATCGCTGCTCGGTATTTCAAATTCCATCACTGCTAGGTATTATTTGTGGAATTTGTAGAAATGTCACAGAAATCAAAGCGTGACGGTAGAATGTTGTGACACCGGCGCACACTTTCTTTACAGTCGCAGAGTTGAAGAGTAGAAAGTTGATTGGAAATTAATGGAGTCCGTGTCAGATTGCAGGAATATGCCTCCCCATTGCGACTTTTGAGCCTCAAAAGTCTCAGGCGCGGGCGTGGAAATGTAGGCTATCCATCTACAAGGTGAATTACAGCACAAAAGTTTTTCTTTGAAGCTTTATATGTTTAGGAGAGATAAAAATGATATCAATAAAGAGTTTATCTAGAACAACCCGTAATAGGCTTCCATTAAAGCGTCGGTAGTCAAGAACGAAAAGTGTGAACTCTAACTTTTAGCCGACATGGCTTTATTTTTTTTAGGATAAAAGACGAATTCTCAATATGTTGTACTATGAGTTTTATATTTTATAGCTGTAGCTGCGATTATAACATTAAAAAGTATATTGACCGAACAGTCGACGATACCAATAATTAATAAATTAATAAACAATTTCTTTAAAACAGATGACAAACTTTTATTAAACAATAAAAAGGGAATTCACAACCTCCAATTTGGATATAATTTTATAAAAAGAGTTATTAAAACATATGCTAAACCGTTAACAAATTAGATATACTAATCATTTATAACTTATTTTTAAAAATGCCACATACTCGGTACCTATTCTTCATACTTGATCACATCCCGGGAAACATCTCCTATAAAATTGCAACTCAAATAATTTAAAAAACCAACTGCCAACCACTCAAACTACAACGTAAAAATAAAAATCATATCAATAGAATTTCTCTGTGAAATGGGTAGACTTTGACTGGAACAATTAGTAGTGGAGGTGTGAACAATAATGTTTGATGCGAAATAATACTGTCTTTGTGTGATAGTCAAGTTACGCATACAAAAATATAATTGCCAGGTATTAGGTAGAACCTTGATCTTCAGTTGAGTAACCAGTATCTGTCGAAGCTCGCCTGGCCAATTATGCTGCTTCTAGAGCTATAGTTTTTGGTAGGAAGTCAACCGAGCTAAATATTTTTTTAAACATTTATTCATTTATTCACGCTTGGTGAAAATAGCGTTAAAATATAATTTTCAGATCTATGTAAATGTGGTGGATCTGTAATATAAATACAGATATATGAATAATGCTCTAGATTTATAACATAAATATGAAATCTGTAAATAATGCAGTAAAGACATGTGAATATGCAGTATATATAGCAATATGTAAATTCGAATTTCAGATTTGAAAAATAATGTAAAACAAATTTACACAATTAAAACGAACAATATAGATTTAGTTGGAAAACTTTATTGGAAAAAAATACTGGAAAAGATCTCGAACTAATTTTCTATTAAATAAAACTTACAATCATTAGCTCCACTCCAATTTTCTTGTCTTCTTACTTTTGTAAATTTTTTAATACTTAGAAGTGATTCTATTACTATAGTCTATAAATAAATTCTACAAAACTGAATCTCCAACAAGAATCTTGCAGTGAGACACTTGTTAATGTTAAAAAAAAAAAGTAAAGAAGACCATAATCATAAATAGTCACACACAAAGAACACCAAGAATTAGCCTTTGAAAACCTCAATTCCTAAAAAACTAGCCTAATAGAATTCTATTAGATCTTGGCCAAAACCATGACCAAGACCAAACTTGTTATGGAGCATGCTCAAGCCTTGGCCCCTTACACTCACAAGGGTCTTGACTCTGTTCAAGCCTTGGGCCCCTTACACTCAAACGAGAGACCCTGCTTGACCCTTTGGCATGTGGTGCTTGGCACAATTATAATGGAGACAAATAGGCCTATTTATAGGCATCTTTCCAACCAAATACCACTTACATAATACCATGGACCACAAAACCATGTGCACAAAACCACTAGTTGTAAACTATCATTCTGGAGTCAAGGTTAATCCTAACCTCCCTAAGCTTGAGTAGAGAATTGCTATGGATCTAACCCCCTTTAAGATTTAAGAACAATCTCACATGCCCCCTATCATTCTAACAGGTCTATCAAGTCTTACAATAGTTCGCCGAATTACATCATTTCAATTATAATTAATATATTTCTTGATTCATTACTTCTTTCACTCTTACCTTGGCATTCTCCATTTGCTACACATATGCCATTTATTAGTATATTTATATATTTCTTGATTTATTTACCTTCACTCCCACCTTGCCTTTCTTCATCTCCATCTGCTGCACATATTCCATTAAAGTCCATATATAAAGAAACCATCCACCCGAATACATAAATCACTAGCCGTTGTAACCGCATCTTTTCAAGTACATGGTTCGTCTATTTAATTAATCCATACGCATGGATTACTATGTCACCTTTAATTAATTCATACACATGGATTACTAACCTTTGCATCCGTACAACCTCAATTTCTAAAACTCAATGTGTGATCTCCCTTGAGAAAGGAGAAATCTAGAATATAGCGCTTGCTTTCCTTGAGAGAAGCATTCGCAACCTTCACCATATTAATCGCCATTCTATAGCCGTATTTTCCTGTCTGGTGGTTGTTCCTCGCCAGACTTATGGTGGGACGCTGCAATGACGTCAGACAACCAACACCTCCATATTAATGGAAAATCTCGACCATGGGGAGGTTCACAACTATGCTTCCTTAGCCGCTCTAACTCCGAATGCTTTCCCCGATGATGCCACCTTACGAATCATATTGTTCTTATAATATATGTTTATGATTATTGTGTTCTTTACTTTTCTTTTTAAACATAACACGTGGTATCGGAGCACGGTTTTTATTGGGATTTATTTACACGGTGCTAGAATGTAATCACTCAAGTATTGCACAACTTACTGAGAAGACGAGAAAATTATTGTTGAGTGAAATCTAATAGAAAGTTTATAAATATTTCAACATAGTTTTTCCTCTTTTCTGAATTTTCCAATTGCATGAAGTAAGCGTGAATATTGTGTATTGAATTTGTTATTCTTTTGTGAATTTCCAAATTGGATCAAGTTTTGCCTCATTAACAAATTGTGGTTAGAATTAATAGAAGGGTGCTGCCTTATTTATTTGGTGATGGAATGTGGTCTAGATTAGTTGGATTTTTTGTGGTTTAGTTTTATTAGGTTTGTTCAAATGTCATAGATAAGGTTGAGCTGATGTGGAAGAAATAATTTATTTTATCAGTTGAGTTTTGTTTACGTTTAAGTTATTTTAAGAGTTAAATTGTGTCTAAGCTTAGATGGTGTCAACATTTCACTAATAGACACTATCCCATAAGATGTTCAAATTCAAAGGCTCAATAATGAGCTTAAGGGTAGGAATCAGAAGAAATGAACTATCCCATAAAGTATAGATAAAGAGGATCAAATCTATTCATGACCAAAATTTAAAATACTGAGAATACTTCAAGCATTTAAACAATATATAATATATACATAATTGATATTAAAATATTTTACATAGCATGTGGATTGATGCATTTTATTTATGTATTACATTGTCAAATCTATTCATGTGCAAAAGATATACCTAAAAAAAAGACCAAATTTTAAAATACCGAGAATACTTCAAGCATTTAAACAATATGTAATATGTACATAATTGACATTAAAATATTTTACATAACATGTGGATTCATGCATTTTATTTATGTACTACATTGTCTATATTAAATGATATTAATATTTTTTTAAGTATATGTCAATATTACTTAGAATATTTTATTGATGATGTACATTGATTTTTTATTATTATGAATATTTTTAAATGTTACATATTAATTTTATATTAAGAATGGAATGAATTATAGGTCTCCTTATTATTATTCTTATTCTAGGAAGTATTTGATATACATCTTCTCCTTATAATTCTTATTCTAGGAAGTATTTGATATTTTTATTTTATTTTTTAACTTTCTTTTATTTGTTTATTAATGATGTGAAAGTTATTGTTTATGTTTAAAGCCACCAACTTGGTCCATGTCTTGACAATGAACTCTTGGTAGTTCTGAAAAGTAAACAATAACTCTCATATTAAACTATTCAATTATTTTTCTATTTGGACACTAAATATTTTACTATATACAACATTAAAATGTTTTCTTTAATATTTTATTTTTATATATAAATGTATATGAAATTAATATGGATATAAATTATTTAATATAGATCTTCAAAAAGTTTATTTAAATTTTATGTTTAAAATATTTTATAAAAACAACTCATTTTTTTGCTTCTAATTATTTTTATTTTTTTTAAATTAATATAAAATTATATTTTGTATATGAACATCTAATATTTTATTTAAAACACTAAGTAATAAATTTAGTGTTCACAATCTCCCTCATAAGAAGGAATCACCAATCTCCCTCTTAATAAGTTGTATAATGCACCTATCAACATAATCATTCTTTTATTCAATATTAATTTCCAAATAAAATAAAAGAATAAATCTTGTGTATACACTCCAATAACTTGAGATCACATAAATCTGGCCATAAGTATTTTATACTACAAAGAAATAGTCGTACCAAATGGAAAGAGTTCATTTGGTTTTAATTTGAGACAACAATATGTTTTCAATTTGAGATAGCTATAAATACTTTTACCCATAAGTAAATCCCTTCCAGTGACAAATATGATAGCAAATATTTCCTTTTTTAAGTGGATGAAATAGAAGTTTCTATGTGTTTTTGTTTTTTTAATTATGTTGACGTTTGTTTAGTTTAGCTAGTGAATGGAAAAAATGATATGTTAAATTTTAGATATTAGATAGAAAAATGATATGTTTAACACTACGAGATATTGTTATAAAAATCGTGGGATAAAATCTGTACAATGAATCATTGGTAATTTAATTCTTATAATTAATTCCAACTTCAACCTTTTCTAATAAAATATAAACACACAATTTGACTTGCCACTTCAACTCTTATTAGTCCCTGCCATTAGGCATGGGATTATAGTAATCGAAAAAAAATATTAGTATTTGTTTGTTTAGAGTTTTCATGTTAATCACTCTCGAGCATGTATCTTATACACCTCATACACAAGTTGTCGTTGGCTAACTATATGGTAATTTATTTCATCGCCTTATTTGTCTCTTCTAGAGGCAGAGAGGAAAAAACTTAGAAACAAAAACCATTTTGGGAGGAAATTTTCTTCATAGCCAAGTAATGCTAGAATTACTTGGTTAACATTACTTGCTTGTTGTAAACAATGTACGGATGACCTCCATTCCGATAGACCTCCATTCACTCTGATGTCTCTTACTTGATCAGGTCTTACCACGATCTCTTCCCATGATCTCATGAGCCCTAGTACACGCGGCTTCTTCGAGTAAACTTCTGGTACATGCGGCTTCTTTGAGTACATTTCTGGTACACGGGGCTTCCTACTATGCTTTCAGGAGTTTCTTTTGTGGCTGCTTAACAACACCACTTCCACGAGTCTTCTTCGGGTACACTTCTGGTACAGGGGGCTTCCTACTATGCTTTCAGGAATTTCTTTTGTGGCTGCTTAACAATATCACTTCCTGCAACAACACTCCCTTTAGCAGAGAACAACTCCCTACAGAACCACTTCCTTGAACAGAGAACCACTCTCTTCAGCAAAGAGCTTAGCAACTCCACAAGTACCCAATGAAAGGCTCTAGAAAAGGCAACCTGAACCCAACTTTCTTCGAAATCATGCTAAAAAGTACATGTAAGTTAGTCCTTCTATTTCCATAGTGCTTTTATTAGACCTAGCTGATTCTCCAACGATTAATTGTTTTCTTTCAAATCTTTGTGATATGTGGAACCATTCAAGAAAATATTTCAGATCATTTTCTTGAACAATTGATGTAGGCTTAGAAGGTTTTCTTTCCCTTACATCTACAACACAGACTGATGTAGACAGAAAACCTTCTAAATCAAATTCATCTACAAATTCAAGTTCACTAAATAAAAAATGGGACTGAATATTCAATGTAGTATCCACCCCCTCTTCATTTTCAGGCCTCGCTTGAAGGTCTCCTGAATGAAAGGTAGACTCCACTATACCTTTCATAAACACATCTAATATGACTTTTGAAGGATGATGGTTTTTTGAATAATCCTTGTTTACAGGGAATACAACACTAACATTGTAAGTTTCGAATGTCTCAACAAAACATTTGTTGTTCAACTCAAGTGAAATAACATGCTTCTAGTTATCTCGGCTTGTTTGCAAGTGAAAAAAAAGTTATTCATAATTAGGTACAAAAAGTAGTTGAAGTTGCACAACCAAGCGACTAAGAGTTGTAGTTGTGTCATGGCAAGTACCCAGGAAAATATGACATTTTGTACAGTTAACTTCCCAAAGAAAGTTGTCCTGCCTATTCATTTCAACATCCAATTTCAGTATTGTCTCTCCATCAATCTTCACATATCATTATAATTGTAAGGATCTCGCATCATAGGCATGCTTATGATTTCTTATTTTTGATAAATCCAAAAGCAAATGACCTACATCTTCCAGCAAGATAGTATACTTTTTGTTGACTATATTAGGCTTTGTCTTAAATGAAAACCTCATTGTTGCTGCAACTAAAATGCATGAAACTAGTGCACATGCTTCTTCAACACAACCACCAACACTGTAGAAATTTGATGCTTGATCTTTGGAGAAACTGCTTGCGTTTGTGGCTTCAAGAAGAGGCTCATAATTCACAACAATATCTAATAGCTCTAGCAAACATGAAGTAGGGTGGGTAGCATTGTTGAGAAGTGTTTCTTTGGGAGCAGTATCAACAATTTGTTGCTCATCGGCATAGGACTGATTAAAGAACGAAATTATTGAACCCAACCAATCAAGCCACCATAAGGTGGAACAAGTGTAGCACATCGAATTACAGTAGTTGTTAGACTCTGCAAATATTTTGCATTATGATGAGGTATAATTGTTTTTCCTGCATTTCCACTTGCCAATGCATTGGTACTTTCCCCATCACAATGACCTAAAGCATTGATTTTGAGACATAGTAAACATAATTCTCTAATCTCTCCAGCACATTGTTGCTACTCTCTTTTGTCAACAAATGATCCATACATAAATCCCTCATCATGATTTAGACAAAAATAGTTGGCACCAGAGACACCCCCAAGATTTGAAGCAGACAAAGCTTCAACATTCCTAACTATAATTCCAGTGAAAGTTGTATGGTACAACAACTCTAAGCCCCTCATCCAATGTTGTAAGTGTAAATGATTCTATTCCTAAGGCAACCCACTCAAAATAGCTTGACAAAGAAATCCCAACCCTCGAGCATTAGGGATCCAAAGTTTCACGCATAACTAGGGATGTCTATATCCACGTGTTTCTTGGAACACAGCAACAAACTTCTCAAACAAATAGGGAATACCACTCTATCTTATCAAATATGGGAAACCTGCAAGACAAGAAAGACTAGTTCAACAACCAAGAACTAACGAATCTACCAGATGGAGGTGGAAACTAGATAGTGTAGCGGTAATGGCAAGGCGGGCTCCCATTAGTTTCAATCTATGGATATATAAATTCTGCCTTAAGATCTATAGGGGGTTTAACTGTCTTAAAAGTCGTGGAGATATGACTAGCCCTATGAGCATTCTGAGCTGAGACCTATGATTATCTTGAGACTTGTTATACTGGGACTTAAAATTCTTCCATGATCTACTGGGACATATGAGCATCTCGATATCTCATAATTTCTAGCCATATCTATGAGCATCCCAAGAGTTGAACTATGATCATGAGGTTTTCTATTGACCCGATATCTATGATTATTCTGAGATGGAGACTCTGGTTATCCACAGACTTATAATTATCTTGAGACCTATTTTTTTAACTGGGACCTATATCCTGAAGAAGAGGTGAATAAGCTCGCCTACATTCTATATGTCGTATTAATTATATAAGTTCATTCAATCATTCCACTAAGACAAAAGCTCCAGTTCTCACCTCATGTAGCTTATCCGTAATTATTTGAGAAAGATGTCTTTCTTTCCATCCAATAATAGCTTCTTCAATTCAAACATTGTAAAAATTATCTTCTTCACAAGTCTAAGCAACCCATTGTTGTGTTGAATTCTTTTTTCGGGTGGGGAATAAAGCAACTCCATTTTAAAGAGGAAGGGACTATCTGCTAAGTCCAACATCAGCCTCAACATGTGTCTGGTAGTGTTGGTCTGCCCGCATGCTCTCAAAACATGAAAAACATTATTCCTAGCTTCAAATCCTAACTGTATTTTACCCCAAGGAGAGATGTCGAGATCTAGTCTCTAGGAATCTCAAATCCTTAGAAATTACACCTTGGAAATTATCAAAATGATACTAGACAATGGGGAAAAACTGTCATTGGATCTCTGTTCTACTTGGCTTCGCATCTATGACCTTGTCTTTGCTATACCTATGCTTATGCCCCTCTGAAGCCAAGGTTGCGTACAACAAAGCCAACCATGTCGACACGGCGCACAAACTTGGTGAAATCGATCCTAATGCATGCAATGGTGTACCTTATAGAAAATTTGACATGTTACCTTAGTTTTTCATGCATCCAGTGATTTATGTGCACAGGTGTTTCCAAATTGCAAGCCAACAATAATAATATAAAAATGTAACAAACACACCTATCATGGTTTCCGTTGTCTTTAGCTGCATCAAGCTACGTGGTGAATGATTTTAATAAGGCATGTATTTTGTAATTCATTATCTACATGTGTTATACAAACTATATCTAAGGTGGTTGTAGCATGTGCACTATTAGGATTTATTTTCACATAATTATTCAATTATTTAGAACCATGTTGATCCTGTCCTATTGAACTTTATTAGCGCTTTGAATACGTGCCATTATTTTACTCTAAGTTTGTATGTTGCAGACTCTGCTCAGGCTTTATGGAAGTTTGGTTTTCTATTTTTGTTTGGATTTTTCATGTTATACACTGCCGAACCTGTTGCTTATACACCCGGCGTTGTTGGCTAAATATATGGTAATTTATTTCCTCATCTTATAGTCACTTAATGCTAGCATTAATCGTTAACATTACTTGCTTGTTTTAAACAATGTATTACTGACCTCCATTCCGATATACTTCAATTCATTCTGATATCTATTACTTGATCGAGTCTTACCATGGTATCTTTCCACGATTGCCCTAGTACACACGGTTCTTCGAGTGCACTTCTGGTACACGAGGATTCCTTCTATGCTTTCAGGAATTTCTTCTGTGGCTTATTAAAAACACCAATTCCTACAGAAGCACTCCCTTCAACAGAGAAGGCCACCCTACACAATCACTCCCTTCAATAGAGAACCCTTCAACAAAGAGCTCAACAACTCCATAAGTACCCAATGGAAGGCTCTAGAAAAGGAAACCTGAACCCAAATTTCTTCAAAATAATGCTAACAAGTACAGGTAAATTAGTGCTTCTACTGCCATAGTGATTTTATTAGGCCTAGTTGATTCTCCAACGATTAATTGTTTTCTTTAAAATCTTTGTGATATTTGGAACCATTCATGAAAATATTTTAGATCATTTGCTTGAACACTTGATGTAGGCTTTGAAGGTTCTCTTTCCCTTACATCTATAACACAAATTGATGAAGACAAAAAACCTTCCAAATCAAATTCATCTACAAATTCAAGTTCACCAAATAAAAAATGGGACTGACTATTCAATGTCGTATCCACCCCCTCTTCATTTTCAGGCCTCCCTTGAAGCTATCCTGAACGAAAGGAAAAATCTACTATACCTTTCATAAACCCAACAGATGTAACTTTAAAAGGATGATGGTTTTCCATATAATCCTTATTTACATGCAATACAACAATAGCACTATAAATTTGGATGTCTTAGCAAAACATTTGTTGTTCAACTCAAGTGAACTAACATGCTTCCAGCTATCTCAGTTTTTTTGCAATTGAACAACAACTCTTCATAACCAGGTACAAAAAGTAATTGAAGCTGCACAACCAAGCGAGTAAGAGTTGAAGTTGTGTCATGGAAAGTACCTAGGAAATATGACATTTTGTACAGTTAAGTTCCCAAAGAAAGTTGTCCTGGCAATTCATTTTAGCATCCAAGTTTAACATTGTCTCTCCATCAATCTTCACATATCCTTAGAATTGTAAGGATCCTGTGTCATAGGCATGGTCATGATTTCTTCTTTTCGATAAATCCAAAAGCAGAAGACCTACATCTTCTAGTAAGATAGTATGACTATATCAGGCTTTATCTTAAATGAAAACCTCACTGTTGCTGCAACTAAAATTCATGTAGCTGGTGCACATGCTTCTTCAACGCAACCACCAATGTTGTAGAAATTTGATGCTTTATCTGCGGAGAAACTGCTTGCATTTGGGGCTTTAAGAAAAGGCTCATAACTCACAACAATATCTAGTAACTCTAGCAAACATGAAGTAGAGTGGGTAAACAGAGAAGTGTTGCTTCAGGATAATTATCAGCAATTTGTTGCTCATCGGTAGAAGATTGATTAAAGAACGAAATGATTGAAACCAACCAATCAATCCGACCACCAGGTGGAACAAGGGTAGCACATCGAATTACAATAGTTGTTAGACTCTACAAATATTTTTTATTATCATGAGGTATAAATGTTTTTCCTGCATTTCCACTTGCCTTGGTACTTTCCCATCAAAATGACCTAAAACATTGGTTTTGAGACATAGTAAACATAATTTTCTAATTTATATAGCACATTGTGGCTACTCTCTTTTGTCAGCAAATGATCCATACAGAAATCCCTCATCATGATTTAGGAAAAAATAGTTGGCACCAGAGACACCCCCAAGATTTGAAGCAGATAGAGCTTCAACATTCCTAATTATAATTCCATTGAATGCTGTATGGTACAACAACTCTAATCCCCTCATTGAATGCCATGGATGCAGAAATTCTGCCTTAAGATCCATAGGGGGTCTAACCGTCTTAAGAGTCATGGAGATATGACTGCCCCTATGAGCATTCAGAGCCGAGACCTATGATTATCCTGAGACTTATAATGCATATCTGCAACAAAGAGAGATATAACGCATGACCGATAGATCAATAAAGAAACATGGCTCCTTAATTCAATGTTGGATAGCACATAGTTAATTTTAGACTTGCCAATTGTTAGATTTAATACTTATCTCTATCATTTTCATTAAGTTTTCCATTCTACTTCATTTAGTTATATTGACATACTTATAAAGTGTGTTTTTTTAACTGATTTGTGATATTTATATATTAAACTTTAATATAAAAAAGTTGAATAATTTTCAACTTTTTAAATATTTAAAATTTTATAAATTCAAATAAACCTGATTTATATTGGTCTATATTAAATTGGGTTGAAGAATTTTTATTTTTAATTAAATGAGTGGTTAATCTTTGTTCTCATAAGAATATTTTTGATACATCATCTAACAATATCAAAAGATTAACAATATTAAAGAATTTACAAATAACTTTTTAGTTTCAATGTGCATTTGATACAATATCAAATTCTAAAATAAAATTAAAAATATTATAAAACACTCCACTATCTCTCTATTCATTTCATTTCACTCTCTCCATTCATCTTTTTCATAAATTAATTTCTTTTTAAATCGATTTTTTATGAAAAAAATAATCTTTTGTAATGGAAAATTTGACACTTTTCAAAGTTTAAATTTAAAGTGAGAATGAAATTATTTTCTTTCCTTTAAAGTGAGAATGAAAGTATTTTCTTTCCTTTTTAAAAGAATTTTTGATAAAAAATTTTCTCTTGGCTAAATCACATTGATGTTTTTAGGATGGATAGTTTCAAATCAAAAAATGTAGTTCATCATCATGATCAAGATGTAAATATTGATCTCAGAATGTAAATAAATAATCCAGAGATGAAACAGTTGCATCCTTGCATTTTTGTTTATATTTTGAGATGAGTCTTTCCATCTTGATTCTGATGATGAACCATATTTTGTAGTTAGATTGCATTGACACATTTTTTAATATTGTGAGGTTTGAAAATTTAATATCATAAGTTAAATTGTTATTAAAGATATTATGGGTTTCATATAACCTAAAATGTTATTTAAAATCACTTATTTTTGTATTATTACCTAAAGAATTTCTTGTGTATAATTTATGAAATATTTTTTCTTTGTTAAGCAATGTACATGTAATTATGGGCTTATTTTTAATAAAGTTTTTTCCTCATTTTAGTCTGGGTGTGTTTGTCTTATTAAATTATAATATTAGGTTTTATAATATTATGTTTTAATATTAAGGTTTATTTTTAATAATTAATAATTTAATTATTAATAAAAACTAAAAATTATATTAATCTAATAATATGATTAACGATATTAATAATATAAATTTATCTGAGTATATCAACCACAAATATTAAATGAAATACTAATATAATCTTATTAAAATGAACCAGTATAATTGTGTATATATAATAAATAAAAATTTAAACAATATCATATACTTATATTATTATGTTTATAATCAATATATAATTATTATTTAATATTCACCCATAACATCATACATACTTATTCTAAAATCATAATTATGATATAATGATAATGATTTATGAGTGAGACATTATTTATGAAAAAGTAATACAGGGTGTGCTTGCCATATTATTAAGTATTAGGATATCTAACAAGTGGCATGGAAACTTTGTACGCTATCTAAAAACTAAAAGTGAATATCTTGTATGCTATCTAAAAGGTGGTTACTTGTGGGATGGAAAACGCGGAAGTTTCTTTTTCAGAAGCTTTAATGAAAATCATATCAATAAACAGTTTCTCTGAACAACTTTTTAGCCGACGTGGTGTTATTTATTTTTTTAATAAAAGGTGATTTTTCAATATGTTCGAGTAATTTGGACGAGTCTCTGGACTTAATTTTATAGCTGTAATTATCCTTATAACATTAAAATGAATATTCAACGGTCAGCAATACCAATAATTTATAACCTATTAAAATGAAATCATACCAATAAACAGTTTCTCTAAAACAAATGATAAACTTTCATTGAACAGTCATTAGACAAGGACTGAAAGTGTGAACTTTAATTTTTTGGATGACTTCCAGAATCCAACTTTATAAATATAATTCTTATTATAATATTAAAAAATATATCTAATCGTTAGATATACTAATAATTTATAAATAATTATAAAATAATTATAATATTAAAAAACATATTTAATAGTTAAATAAATTAAATATATTAATAATTTATAACTTATTTATGGAAATGCCACATAGTTCAGTATTGCTTTTCAAAGTTTCAAATTGCCAAAACATAAATATAAAATTAAAACTCAAATAATTAAATAAAAGCAACTGCCAACCACTTAAACTACTAGATCAAAAAACAATCATATCAATAGAATTTCTCTGCGAAATGGGTAGACTTTGAACTAAAACAATTAGCAGTGGTGTAAACTATAATTTTTAAACTCATATTATAAATTTCACTGAAACAATTAGCACTCGAGGTGTGAACTATAATTTTTAAACCGACATCTTTTACTTATTATTTTACTTTCCATGTCTAATAGTAACGCTAGTCATACCATAATACTTTCTATTTCTACTAGTCACGTTACTCATACTCGTACTTGTTCATATAGTCAATTTTGTTAAATATTGTATCAAAATTGTATTTTGAATTTGTTATTCTTTTGTGAATTTTCTAATTACATGAATTTTTGATTAAAAAAATTATGAATTTAGTAATTGCATGAAATAATTGCGATTAGATAAAATAGGTGGTTGGTATTTTTTTTTTGGAAATGCAGAATAGCTTAGATCGGTTGGTTTTTGTGGGGTTTAATTTTATTTAGTCTTTAAGTTCAAATTTTATGGATAGGGGTTGAAAATGGGAGTTACTTGTGGAAAAAATAAACTATTCCATGAGTTAACTCACATCCAAAGTTGGAAGTTCAATGGAGTTTCCCATAATCCTTGAGACAAAATGCCACTAATGGAACTCGTGAAGAAGGGTCGAGGGTGAGAATTACTTGTGGATGAAATAAACTATCCCATTAGATGTTCAAGTTTAGAGAATCAATCATAAGGTTGAGGGTGGGAACCACTTGTGGAGGAAATAAACTATCTCATGAGGTGTAATTTCAATGATCTTTCCGTTGATGAATACATCAATTTTCTATTCAACATTAATTTCCAAAGACTAGCTAGTAGCGAGTACCCACTTCAACTATTGAAGAATAAAACAAATATAATTTGAGTGTGCCTAATGGTTAAGAAGATGTGTTTCTTCTTAAAATGTCACAAGTTCCTTCTATAGGAGTTGAACAATCATATATTGTTGCATGGAGTTGGACAATAGATCTTTTATATACACCCCAAGCACTTGAGATCATAGACTTTGGCAAGAACTATTTTATGCTACAAAGGAATAGTCCTACAAAGAGAAAAGAGTTCATTTGGTTTCAGTTTAAGACAATTAAATGTTTTCAATTGAAAGAGCTATAAATGTACTTTTATCCATATGTAAATCCTTTCTAGTGTGCCAAATTTGATAGAAGAAAATGCCTCTTTTCATGTGGATAGAATGGAAGCTTCTATGATTCTATTATCTTTATTCCTTTTTAGTTTTATTTTAGAATTAGGTTGAGGTTAGTTTTCAAGTTGGATGGAAAATTGATTTGTTCAACATTATGGGATGTTGTCACCAGGATTGTGTGAGGTTGTATCAAGCCTCGAAAAACCATTAATTGTTTTTATCTTCACATCTAACTCCTAACCTCAAACCCTCCCAATAAAATTTGAACTTACAATTTTCGTGTCACTTCAACTCTTATAATATTTTCACTTAAGACTTAATTGATAATATCCATATTATAAACATAGTCATGTTAATTGCACACCTTTTCATCATCTTTTACATTTAGGTTTCTAATAAAGGCTTGGAACGAGCACTCTGCTTATTTTGGGTATCAATATTGATGCGAGTCTTTCAAAGATAAAATGTTACCATGTCTTTGGGTAGAGATGATGACACCAATGACTCTTGGTAAATGGATATCGATATAATGTCTACAAGAAGTCCCTCTCTAGGGCTGAGTTTACCAATTTAATAAGCAAGGAATTGAATTTGATCAAGAGAATCAAGGCTCCTAATCCATTCATTCCTTGAACAACAAAAGAAAAGGAAATAACCTCAAGAAAAAACCTCCCTTGAAGCACTTGAGGTAGACTCATTGTTTGAAAACCTCCATGTGGTAGCTTGTAAGTTTGATAAATAAAAAGAGATGAAAAGCTAAAGAACCCCAGGTGAAAACCTCTTCCAAGGCACCTAAGGCAAACCCACTGGCTGAAAATCTCTCTGGGGTAGCCAATAGGCCTCTAAAAAAAAAACAAATGCTTTTGTCTCACCTTAACTTGTGTGTTGGTACTATAGGAAAGGAGCAACAAAAAATTTCAGTCTATACATGTGACCAAAGACATCAAATCCAACACTCCAAGTGGGCTCATATCATACCTCCTACACTATTTTCCACTTACTTTCATCATCCACTATACAAAATATCCATCATCAGTTCTTTACCATCCATTTTCTTCAGGTTCCATGAAATGCTACAAGAAAGTCCTATAATGTTATATGATAACCCAATTTCAATAAAAAGTTATAGGTTTAAGGATTTATTTGCAACCACGCTAGAGACAAGCACCAATAATATTCTAACATATATCTACTTCATCACCACACGTCATGTGTTAAATTATCCTTTATTATTTTTCATTTCTAGCCCTGTAACATCTCAATTGCTTGTCTTTTCCACGATTGCCACAATAATGATCTTCTTTGTTACCACCAATATCTCCTCCATGAATTATCAAGTCCCCATACAATTTCAAGAAGGTATTTTGTTGAGAATAAGGGACCTTTGTGACTACCACAAGAGACTACTAAATCCTATAACAACCTACAAAGATCCTAGAAGTTAAATCTGTAGAGAAACAAAAACACTCCTGATGAAGAATACAACCTCTAGAAAGAAGATCAATAGCCTTATCAACACAATTGAAATCACCCTCTCCAATTTTAAAAAATGATCCTAAGCAACAACAATATTTCTCGTAAGCTGCTACAGGATTGTTCATTCACTTAAAACACCCTACAAACACTTGCATGTACACAACCACAACCTCAAATATCATGAAAAGGTAAAAAAATAGGAATGAAATCCCTTTAAACTCACCCTACGAATTCATCTGAGCATAAGGAAACTTTATTCGTGAAAAAGGAATTGGTTTTATAGAAAGATAAATTGTTAGAGAACTCATAAAAATTTAGTATGAACACTCCATTTTGTCTAAAATTTCTTCCCATGTGTGGGAAGGTGAATGAGACAAATACAATGATCATTTGAAAGGGTGGTCATTTTCATATAGTGATTGCAATGAAAAGCATATGAGCAATGGTGACAAACAATAGCCTCCGTCACCAAAAAACTGAACGTCACCAAAGGTGGCGTCGCCGAAAGTATGTGTTGTGGTGACATTCAAGGTCCGTCACAAATATTGATTATAATGACGGATACTGACCGTCACCATTTCATATGAACAGCAACGATTTTTTGTGATGGACCTTTCATGGCCGTCACTATTGGTGCATATATATGGTGACGTTCATTGACCGTCACCATAAACTCATTGGTGACATCAAGGTCTGTCACGAATAATGATTATAATGACAAACATTGACCCTCACCATTTCATCAACAACAACGATTTATGGTGACGGACCTTTAATGGTCGTCACTATTGATGCGTATATATGGTGGCGTTCGTTGACCGTCACCATTTCATATTTTGGTGAGAGTCGAAAAATGTCACCATAAACTCATTGGTGATGGTCAAAAGAGCATCCGTCACCAAAAACTGATCTTCGTCATTCCCTATATATGAATATCAGGGCACGATGGAATCGAACCACCAACCTCCTGCTTGTAAAGCAGGTGCTCTTCCATTGAGCTAGCACCCTTTAAAGAATTAGACTTTAAACTAGCAATTGCCCTTAAAGGTGCAAAGATACACAAAAGGAATAAGAACCAGGAAAACTGAAAGAATTCAGTGTCCTTGCTCCTATTTTTATTCTACGACACTCTACAAAGTATGATCTTGATCTATGACATATTTGTGCCGAGTGGTTCTAATTTAATAGTAAATGTTATATTCAGATAAAATAAATGAATAACTGAGAGGCCTTACAGGCTAATTTTTAATCCTTACACCAAAATCTCTTAATATTCAAGTCTATGGAACAACTCATTCAAAGTTCAAACTAAAGTAGATTTTAAATGGAAAGCCTAAAACCAACTAATTAGTTTACAAGTTAACATTTTGGATATAACTTCTATTCAATTTATATGACAAGTTATGCCATAACCTTGAAACTAGTTTCTTAGCTAAAAGACTTTCTTAAGTCAACAATGACAAAGAAAGATAGTCATGGCAAGCAAAATTCTCTTGTTTTTTCTAATGAGGGTGCATGTAACTTGATAAAGGTTGTATGAGAGTATCAAACCATAAACAATTTCACTAAAACATGGATATGACAAAGTCTTGTTAAGCAACAAAAGTTTAGTTGAATATATGAAAAGCATTGAGCTAAATGATATAATTAAACTAAAAGTAACTATAAAAAAATGAAATTGCCATCATATACCATCTGGCTTGGTTAGCTCTTCAGAAAGAGAAAGTGCAATTGCATGATCCATCTCCTCATCTTGATTATGTAATGGACCTGCATCCTGAACAAAAATGTCCACATACAACAATCAATGTTATTGTAATGGTAAGACTTTTGATATAATATATCAAAGCATGTACTATGTAGGAGAATAACTGGTAGTTGAATTACTTCTCTACTCGCATGTACTACCTTTGGTAGTTGAATTACTTGGAAATAAAAATCCTTATTAGAAGATAACACAAAGAAAAGAAGAAGCCTTTGAATATGGATGGCCATCTTGATTTTATAGAGTTATAATTCAATACTAAAGGACTAGGAATGCTGCAACGAAATAGATGGATGGAGTGTAATAAAAAGAATTTGGATAATTTAGGTTGCACGTATCTTTAAATGGAACCACTTTTTCCTTTTGGATTCCCAGTCTTTAATATGCAAATAAAATTTTCGATTCAACCAAAAAGCACAATATTTTGAAGTCTTAGTTGCCTGAAACAGGGTAAGGACAACATTTGGAAACAGGGATGACTTTTGAAATGACCACTTTCAAAACCTTTGGAAACAGAGCAACGAGCACTTCCACACACAGGTCCAAAAGTCATGACTTAGGAGCATGAGCACACCTAATTCAGGGATGATTAAATATGAAACGAATTGGGTTGCAATTATACTCAATTAAACGTAAAGCAATGATTAAAATCTATATAAATGACTTAGAAGTCAAACATGACAACTTTGGAATATGGTAGAATGTTGGTATAAAAACTTTGTTCATTATACATTCTCTTTCGTTCATTTTTTATGCTTTACTTCCAAATTAGGTGTTTTCTTTGTTGGAGATAGAAATTCGTACATCTAGGTCGAACCATTAATGATGCCCACAATGATGGGGCATGTAGCTCAGTAGTACAGCAGCACACTGGCCAAGGGAAAATCTGGGGTAAATCTTAGTATGTATAATTTTCAAGACAGAGATAGAGCTAGTTTTGCTTGAGGTTAGCCAGGGGACCTTAGCCAAAGTGTGGCCTGACGAGGGTATTGGAAATAGGAATACACACATCTATGTTGAACCCTTAAGGGCGTCCCTCATGAAGGGGCAAGTGGCTCAGTGTTAGAGCAATCCCACCAGCCAAGGACTTAAAAGTTTCAGAAATGTTTCAAGTAACAGACATTGTTAATTAGCCTATTGTGCTAGACCAAATGGTGGACGACCTGCATTGGAAAGTGTTTGCATGGGCCAAGTGGCTCAGTGTTTGAGTAATCCAACCAACCAAGGACTTAAAAGTTTCGGAAATGTTTCAAGTAACATACAATTGTTAATTAGCCTAT